>JACEFZ010010054.1:0-5000 GCA_014155875.1 Cepaea nemoralis | reverse complement strand
AGACAAAAGACAGAAGGTGAAGAACCCCCGTGTGCGTAGAAAGACCTAACATGCATGTCTTTGTTTATCTGGTCTAGTGATTTTGCCAGAAATATCATCCCACGGTAAGTGTTACTTTTAGTATTTGTTTATTTAGTAAACATTTGCACTCACTCACTCGCACTCACTCACACTCACTAACTCGCACTCACCATCTCGCACTCACTCACTTGCACACCTTGCGTTCACAAAACCAAGAGTGGAATGATAAAGTGTGTGGCGTAACAAAAGAAAATTAACTTTAAATGAAAAATAGATGTACAAAGTGTTGCTAGTTCAAACACTGAACTAGAACCCACAAAAATTGTTTTAAAACGTTAGATATTTTGTCAAAATTAAAATTGATGAAGCAGGTGAAAAAGATAACCTAAGAATGTAGCTCAGCTCATCAGAGAAACAGGCAGATTGGCACAAATTTCGAGGACTATGTTGTTACAAAACTGAGTCACCTGGGGTGTTGTGATTTCGTCTATGGCCAGAGCTGAACTGAATCCTGCTGTTTCAGTATGTGAGTCGAGGTACAAACCCATGGAACGACAATTTTAATTACAACGCCATAATTAAATCTTAATTCCTCAGGCACAAGACCCCTCTTCCCTACACTGCAAGGCATTCTTATACTATTACTACATAGTAAAATGACAGTTTCTTTTTTCAATGACTAATAATGCTACGTATTTTATCTAGACGCCACCATATCGCATCCTCCACACCATGCTATCAAACTGTCCAGCATCTTCTATCTTGGTCTCCTCATGCCTCTCTTTGCTTCCAAACTTCCCACTGTGACGGCATACTCCAGCTCGTCCCATCTCGTGATATGCCCAAAATGTGGACTGTCTTCTTCTGATGCGTATAACAAGTTCAGTTGAGTTAACCTTCTTTCAAGACGCCTTCATTGACCTTTCTATCCATCCACTATGGTTTCATCATTCTTTTATAAAAGCACATTTCCACAGCTTGCATACCATTCCTAAATCGTCCGCTAATTGTCCATGATTCGTGCAGGTACATCAGGACTGGCTCAATATAACGCTTGAATATTATTTTCCTTAATTCGATTGACAACGACAAATTGCTGGTGAATATACGAGGGGAAGTCAATAAGTAAGTAACAAATATGGCTGTAGAAAAATAGCTAAACATGATAACAACTTGAAACTAGTTTATTTTATACATACATTGTACCTTTATTTTTCAACATATTTTCCACCAACATTGATGAACTTATCCTATCGTTTTATCAGTCCTCCCAAACCGGCTGCATGGAACTGCGTGCTCTGTTTTCTAAACCACTTTTTCACTTCACATTCAACTTCGTCGTCATTCGCGAAATGTCTCTCCCCCCCCCCCCCCTCAGCTCGTCCCTAGGGAGTCTTCGTGGCCAAGCCGTTTAACTCAGGCTCCGATTGTTGTGGGTTCGATTCCGGGCCACGTCCTGCGGTTCACGAGTCTCATCTTCCAGTTGGGCACACTCTCCCCTCACGGCCTTAATGTCCAACACAGCTTCATTTAACTTCCTAACTCCACCCCCTCCCACCCCCAGCTTACAGTCCACTATCTAGGTACGTGCAGGTCCTTTATAGGACGTCGCAGTCAACTTTCTTGGCAGGTTTGCGTTCGATGTTTTGCAATAGTTTTCTGAACGACCGCCACTCATCCCTCTCTGTGAGGACCAACACAATGTAATCTTCCGCAGCTGTGTTTCTAGCGCTTAATTGCTAATTGTGAACTGTGTCCGCGACATCTTTGCTGGTCCTAATTTTCACTTTTTCGTCAACATGGGCGCTTCTCCACCCTCACTCCCCTCCCGCTTGACCTTTGATCTGTGTACCACACATCCGCTCCATTAATCCACTGACAGCCCTACGCGTGTCAGTCTTTCCAAGCAAGGGATTCAGATAAGTACCTTTAATTAGTTTAATATTGTCATAGTGTGTTTCATGTAGGTTTGTGTCGGTTTGTATTTGTTTGTCCTGTGCTGACGAAGGCTTTGGCCGCAACGTCCAATTTGTCTCTTGTAGTCGTGTTTAGGTAAATCTCACAATCTACTTCTCGTTTTTTGGGTGATTCATTCCCCCTAACCCTAGGATTGACTTACACAAAATAAGCTTAACGTACTATGCACCTCAGCTGTGGAACAATCTTCCACAAGAAATCAAAGACATTACCAATCCCTATGCATACAATTGCAAATTATTCGAACACTAACTCAGTACGGATTATCTTCCCCCTTAATAATATAAATAATAAAAATAACAAAACCCTAGAATAACAGCCAGTCCCTTTTTGGCAGACCAGTATACTCCACATAGCTAATAACAAGTGTCACACTATTATCTAATATTATTGAGTCGTGTAGTATTGATGTTCGCATTTTGCCAGTGCCTTTATAATGCATGCCATTTATATTGTTGCTGCTCTCTGTTAGCCGAAAGATGTATGAATGAAATAATGAATGAAAGTGAGTGATTGAAGGGCAGAATGTAAGACGGGCCTGCGTGCCCAATTCTTAACCCTTTTAACATAAAGTTTGTTCGTTCGTTCGTTCCTCCACCCGATGCACGGATGCTTCTGTTGCAATCTCAACAGGACGACCAGATTGGATTTCATCAACAATTTTAGAGCGTCCTTGAGAAAATTTTACTACCCAGCTATGCACCGCTTTACGGGACAAATATTTGTCAGCGTAAACAGGAAGCATTTCCTTATAAATGTCCTTTGCAACCAGTCCTTTTGCCACCCCCCCCCCCCCCCCCCCCGAAAAAATCGCACAATAGCACGTTGCTCTTTGGTTGTGCACCCCGTAAGTACAGTCACCATTTTGTTTATGCGCTGCGCATGAAACACCTAGCGCCATCTGACGAACGGGATTATAAAGTTCGACGTTGCTGTCACCTAATGACACCTGTAGAAAACACCAACTACATTTACCTGCCATCCACAGAAATGTGTGACTTACTTACTGACTCGCCCTAGTAAATGCGTGCAAAAACCACCCATTTAGTTCTCCCTCTAATACAGTCAGGTCTTAGTCAGATATGACTGAGCTACCGTATAACAGCAGACGGTACTACCTGGTTTCTGTTAGCGCCGAACGTTTGGCGGCGCTTACCAAACCCGACACCCCACATTGTGCCAACGGCTTCGGGCGGAAGAGCACAATTGGGAGGGTACAAGCCTTACCCTGGTGCGAGGAAATGTAAGCTAAAGACAAAATTGTCATGGCAGGGCAGACCAGGCCCTAAGCCTTGGTTGGCGACTGGTCTAGGATCGAAGCTCCGACAGGCGGACAGTTAGAGCATTGCTTTGCTGATCCGGCAGCTTCTGCAGCTTGTCTTGTTCCAGATGTAGGGGTGTTACCTTTCCTCTGGAGTGAACTAGGCAGGCCGAGAGAGGGATCATGCTGCATGGGCAACACATGATCTCTATATTTTAGCCCAGGCTTTGTGCTATGGAGAGGCAATAACTCCATCCCTGGTCTTAACTGGTCTCGGAATCAAAGCGAGAGGCAACTGTTACGGGTTATAAGTCCTTGTCAGTTGGCGTAGACATGGGGCGCCACGCGTTGCCTCTGACGGTGGGAGACACCTATAAGGTGTCACTGATCAGCTACCGCCCGCCTCAAGCTGGGCAGCCCCAGCCAATTGGGTGCTGATCCGCCACATCCTGCCTGCTTCAATGGGTGCTTGGGGCTAGGCCAAAATCTGAATCGCAGGCTGTAAAACCAACGCACCAGGTACAAACAAAAATAAAAATAGAAACCTCAAGCTACGGTTTGCAACCTGGAACGTGAGAACCATGTGTCCAGGATTTTCCACTGACTTGAACAATATTGACGATGTGAGAAAAACGGCTGTGATTGATGCCGAACTCAATCATCTTAACATTGATATTGCTGGCCTGCAGGAGACTCGCCTCGCTGAGGAAGGGTCACTCAGGGAAAACAACTACACCTTTTTCTGGAAGGGTAGAGGGCAGGCAGAAAAAAGGCAACACGGTGTGGGCTATGTAGAAGTTTATACGACAACAGTGAATGCATAGTGAGAGCAACTCTGGAGGACACTCAGAACCCTTCACCATAAGATCTGGAGTACGACAAGGTTGTGTCCTGTCCCCTCTCTTGTTCATAACATATATAGACAACATATGTAAAGAAACCAGCCAAGCAGAGACAGCAAGAATACCGCATGACGAGAACACAGAAGAAGAACCATCTGCAAATCTAACCATTAGAGAACTCCTGTTTGCGGACGACCAAGCACTAATAGCAAAATCAGAAGCTGAATTACAAGACCACATGAATAGTCTAAACGAAATGTGTAGGGAACATAACATGAAAATTAGCACAAGCAAAACAGAGGTAATGACTATAACTAAAGAAGAACAAACAGCAACAATTCACCTAAACGAACATCCCTTGAAACAAGTAAAGAGCTTCAAGTACCTAGGAAGTATAATATCATCAAATGGCAGATCAGAAGACGAGATCGAAAATAGGTGCAATAAGGCTAATCAACTCATTGGACAAATGGCACCAATACTAAAGAACAAACATGTATCAATAACTACTAAGAAAGCACTTTACAACACAATCTTCCTACCAACACTATGCTACCAATGTCAAACCTGGACAATGACAGAAAAAGAGAAAAGAAAAATCACAACAACAGAAATGAGGTTCCTGAGAAGAATACTCAACGTATCAAGAAGAGATAAGATCAGAAATGAAGAAATCAGGACTAAAGTGGGGGTTAAAGCTGCTCTAGATTTTATTAGAAAGCAGCAAGTCAAATGGTTTGGCCATGCAAGTAGGCTACCAGTCAACAGCATGCCACAACAAGCAATGACGTACAGACCAGATGGAAACAGAGGAAGAGGCCGACCACGTAAACGCTGGACGGAGGGAATAACAGAATCCATGGGAATGTCGATATACGAAGCCCATAACCGGGCACTCT
>JACEFZ010010053.1:12500-15804 GCA_014155875.1 Cepaea nemoralis | reverse complement strand
GGGTTTTGGGGGGGGGGGTGGGTGGGGGGGGGGTTTTGGGGGTTGGGGGTTTGTGCAGGGGGTGAGGGATGTGTTTGTGGGTTGGTGCGGGATGTCTGTGTTGGAGGGGGCGGGGGATGTGCCATGTAACATGATAATATGCATTGTTTATGCTTACAACATTCATTTGACAATGTGTTTTTTTTTTTCCTACTTGAATGTAGCATGCATTGTTGATGAACGAAAGATGAGGTGATTGGAAGGGCCGAATGTAAGACGGGCTTGCGCGCCCAATTTGTGACCCTTTTAAAATAAAGTTGATTTGATTTGATTTGATTAATCGGGTACAGTTTACATACACGCAGTGTTTATCCTTATTACACCTATACAGTTTACATATTAATATTATTTGTCCTTGTTACACGTATGTATAGCTTACATACAAACAGTCTGTATCCTTGTTAAACTGCCAACATAATGGAGAATTCTGAGTTTACAGCATGATAATACCATATAAAACAGGGCTTTTTGATTACAAGAAAAGGGAATTACTTATCATACAGCACTACATTTTATTACAATACATTAAGCAGCGTCCTGTGCTCAATTCATTTGTGAGCAATATATGTATCCACAATTCGCGAATAGTTGTTTATACTTTCGAAAGCTTTTCCCCCCTATTCTTTCTAATTGTATTAATGTCGCTGGTCCTGTCATTTCGTGAGCTTATTTTAATGTTATCACATTTGTTGATGCTGCATTGAACATATTGAAAGGTGGGAAGAAAGCTTCCAGCCAGTTCTTTTGTGAAACCCCTCAAAGACAGCCATTAAGGGCTTGTGGGTTTGACAATAGCTCGCAGGTTCCCCTAAAGAAAAGCTATACAAAACAAACTCGGCTGGAACTCGGCAGGGAGCTCGGAAAATGTCAATTTCGGGTGCTGTAGATTCTTTGTTGAGGCTTTGTCCGCTCGTGCAGCTTTGTGTCAGATTTTCTTGTCAGTTCCGACCGTTGGGCGAGAAGAGGTCAAGACCGAGGCATGATAGAAGTGAGGTTATATATGGGGGTGGTACCAACATGAATGTAGGTGGAGGTTTGTGGTCAAAGTCGATGTTGACCGACGACATGGCGGCTTTGTGCTGTTGTTGGTGGTAGTCGTCGTATTTGCACAAATGTGGGGTATTAGAATGCAACTGTGCGTGCTGTGTGGTCAGGTGTACAGGGGATGGTCAAAGTGGGATTGATCTGGTACTAACATGAATAGTGCTGCTGGTGACTGTTTGTGTTCTGTAAGGATTGATGATATTATGCTTGCATTGTGTTGTTGTTGGACGTGGCGGTGATGGGATTGACTGGTCTTGTCCGAGCAAATCATGATAGCATTTGTCAGTGTGGACGCCAGACGCAATACCTACAATAATAATAATAATAATAATAATAATAATAATAATAATAATAATAATAATAATAATAATAATAATAATAATAATCAGAAGGCAGCTCAGCATGGTCGAATGGGTAAGAACGCGTGTTCTTAAACATCCGGTGTGCTGATGCCGAGGTTAGCTGTTCAACCCCTACACCGGACAGCTGGACTAAAATATTGATCTGTCGTCCTTGACTTGGGGACATAAATTACAAGTACCTCTGAAGTCGGAGTTGGTTCACCTGATGGCTAGGGACACTGTTAACAGGGAAAGCTAACCTACAGGAAATATTTTGTCCATCACTACTATACATAGTGTATATGGACTAGGTTTGTTTTCAAAGCGAGCGAGCGCAGAAAGAAAAAAATAATCAGAAGAAGAAGAGGAGAAAAAAGAAGAGGAAGAACAGATGAAGAACAATAGGCTGTCATTTCTTTCCGCATTCGCCACTTCCTTCAATTCCCCTTCTTCTTCTGCCGCTTAGCTTTCCATGACGAATACCATTTTAACAATTCATACCACACGCTTATTATCCTTTTGTGCCTTATGTTGTTCCTTGTATACCCCTCCTTTCACTCTCCTGTATATTTATAATTCTATAATATTCATATGGTCTGGCTCCAAATAGCAGTCTTACCTTTAAGTTTGTCTGTTTGTGTTATTCGTTAGATTCCCAAAGTTTCATATCCTTTTGATTGCTATTCCCACATTTCTCGCCCATTGATGCACTTGACTTCTGTTGATTTATCCAAGGAAACGATGACTGCTATATCTAACGATTCAATCATGTGAAAGTCCTCATTTCGACCGTATTCGTGGGTCATGGTATGGGCGAGATCTATTGCTTGTACCTATAATACAGAGGTGCTGCCAGCCAGTCTATCCGTCCTTTCAGTACCCACAACAACACCCCCCCCCCCGCCACTTGGTACATAGTTAAACGAGGCCTTAGTTCCTTGTCTTCTTCTTCTTCTTCTTCTTCTTCTTCTTCTTCTTCTTCTTCTTCTTCTTCTTCTTCTTCTTCTTCTTCTTCCCCCGTCCTCTTCTACTTTTTCTTTCTCCTCCTACTCCTCATCTTCTTCTTCACATCCTCTTTGTCCACTACCTCCTCCTCCTCTTCTTCCTCCTCCCCCTCTTCTTCTTCTTCTTCTTCTTCTTCTTCTTCTTCTTCTTCCTCCTCCTCCTCCCCCTCTTCTTCTTCTTCTTCTTCTTCTTCTTCTTCTTCTTCTTCTTCTTCTTCTTCTTATTCTTCTTCTTCTTCTTCTTCTTCTTCTTCTTCTTCTTCTTCTTCTTTTTCTCCTTCTTCTTCTTCTGCTTCTTCTTCTTTCAATTATTTCAAATGTGTCTGTATGTGCAGTGTGTCTCTTGTATGAACTTCACTGTCTTTGTTAGTTCACTCTGTGGTCCATAGATTTTAGCTTCCACTGTTGTTTTACTAGACCAGAAGGATTGCCTAGAGGTCAAAGTTTGGACAGTCTTGGAGTGTGTGATCTGGTGTCCGCGGCGCGTACGTGGCCTGTCTTGAATTTTTTTATATGATGAACGAAAAATTAATGATTGGAAAGGCCAAATGTAAGACGGGTCTGCGTGCCCAATTTGTGACAATTTAAAACTAAAAATCGTTCGTTCGTTATACTTGTAGTTGCGTAATCTATTGTGTCCTGCTCTGGTCTACCCATAATTTGGGAATCGTCTTGAACTGGTGTTTGTTGATTGATTTCATCATTCTTTTCTTTTGGTGGTATGTAACGGGGTAACGGGGGACATATCAGGTTGGTCTTCTTTTGCTCCTTCCTTAGCTAGGCAATCAGCTCTGTCGTTTCTGGGTATTCCACATTGAGGTAGTATCCACTGTATGATGACCTTACGCTTTCTGCCTAGTTCAGACAGTAGTGTCC
>JACEFZ010010053.1:0-7500 GCA_014155875.1 Cepaea nemoralis | reverse complement strand
TAACCTGATGCTTAGAAAGTGAGCCCTCTTAACTGTTATCACTGTCACTTACGGCTTATATAGTACCTTGCGGTGTATGGCAGGGGTTCTTGAGCCTGAGGAATTAAGGCCGCCTGGCTAGTGTAGTCGCGCGAACTGTGCAGGTTGGGGATTCCTTTTTTCCCCCGTCAGAAAAAAAACCCACACCTTACCGAGGAATCGAACCCGAGTCTCGCGACGGAGAATCCTGTATTCTAGCCACTCCTTACTCTCAACAAATAATTTAATTTATCTAGGACTGCCATATATATTCTACGTCACACGGCGTAGTGACTCATCTGCTGTTTCTTTGTCTACGAAGTGTTTTCTTCAGTTTCAGGTGCAGTTATTTGTCGATGAAGGGTTGCGTCAGTGGCCACTGCAGTATGTGGTTTTAGGACTTTGCCAGATTTATTACAATTATGATTTCTGATGTGAGTTAACACCCGTGTCATCATCAAGTACTCGTCGATCAAGTGTTACTTTAGAATCATCAACCCATCAACCGTGATCTTGTAAGGACTGTTCTGTTAGTCCTCACCCCCAGTTACCAGTGCAGCTGAGTGAAATCATCCTGTGTATGACAAAGGCCTTCGCTAGAATGTGGGGTTATCAAGGCGGCATTTAGATAAATATCCAGTATATTCACCTTACAGCGCATCCAGTACTAGCTGGAGATATCAAGTCCACATCACCACTATAATATATATATAGGTGCTAAGGGCCATTATAATATCTTCATGACATTTCCTGCGAGCTAATGTACGGGAAGCCTGCACCAGCCGATTTAGGTGATGTACAGTTTGTGAGATCAGTGTGTTTTGTGTTTCTTCCTTATTTTTCATCTCCATTCATGTGATGATGTGCAAAAAGACAAATTAATGTCTTAATGTTTCGTATTCTTAGTAGATCTATGGATTAAATTCTAACAGAACTTTTAACATCTTGCCTAACTAAATCATCCAAAGCATATTCATTGTTCTACGTTCATTAGTTAACAGTAGATCTTAAAAGACAATAGTGCATCGATTTGAAATAATAAAGCTATAAATTATCAAACTGGTCTCATTGTTTTAGCTAAATCATTGGTTAAAGATGAGAGTGTGTGATTATGCACATTGCATGCAAATTGAAGGATAATGACTGGGGGAAGGGGGGGGGGTGTTAATTTTTGAGACAGACGGATTAGCGGCTGGTTAATTAGGACACCTGTTTTGTACTTTCTATGTCACAAAGTGTATCTCATCTACCTGGTCTTTATCGGCTAGTCTACATTTATTAGGGGGACTAATCAACCTACGGATACTTAAACCGAACGGTGTCATAGACCGCTGTGTCTCAAAAACGATCAGTTTAGAGAGTCAGACCACATTTCACCTCTATCCATCCATCATGCGCCATGCCGGTAAGCGTGGGCGATCATGTTTTGCCATCTCACTCGATCACCAGAGTCGTGGATCAACTCCGTGTTTCTGTCTCGATTATGCCACGTGGCCAAGCCATCCAGGTATTTAGTTCCCGATCTTTCCCTTGGTTTCTTCCCTTCGATCTTGCTAGTTGTCACCAAGTTCTCCAATTCATTTCTTATCATAACATGTCCAATATACTACTACAACCATACTACATGCTACTACTACTAATGCTGCTGCTGCTGCTGCTGCTGCTACTACTACTACTACTACTACTACTACTACTACTACTACTACTACTACTACTGCTGCTACTACTGCTGCTGCTGCTGCTGCTACTACTACTACTACTACTACTACTACTGCTGCTGCTGCTGCTGCTGCTGCTACTACTACTACTACTACTACTACTGCTGCTGCTGCTGCTGCTGCTGCTGCTGCTACTACTACTACTACTACTACTAACACTAATACCACCACCACTACTACTACTGCCACTACTACTACTACTACATCTACTACTAGTACTACTACAACAACAACTACTACTACTACTACTACTACTACTACTACTACTACTACTACTACTACCACTAACACCACTACTACTAATACCAACACTACTACTACTACCACCACCACTACCACTACTACCACCATCACTACCACTACTACCACCACTACTACTACTACTACTACTACCACCACTACTACCACCACCACTACTACTACCACCACTACTACTACCACCACCACTACCACTACTACCACCACTACTACTACTACTACCACCACTACTACTACTACTATTACCTCTACTACTACTACTACTACTACTACTACTACTACTACTACTACTACTACTACTACCACTACTACCACTACTACTACTACTGCTACTACTACTACTACTACTACTACTACTACTACTATTACTATTACTACTACTACCACTACTAGTACTACTACTATCACTGCTTCTTTTCTCATATCCCCCCGCTTCGTCCTCTTCCCCCTTCTTCTTTAGGGTGTTCTTCTTGCTTATGCCAACAGATAGATTTATCAGTCGAGAGAAATTACACAAAACGAGCAATGTTTAACAACCTAAGCTCACTGCTGCTGAACTATGCAAATTTCATAACCAGAGATTAAAAGCAAATCAAACTGTAGCCCTGCCAACACTCAAATGATTAACACCTTTATGGATTGAAACAGATGGAACAACAGAATGTTCTTGGAGCAGGCCTGTTTTCTGTGGCAACATAGGGCTGTGAAACTTGAAAAGCTGAAAAGCAGAGAAGACCTTGTGTATATAAATGTGATAGATTTAAATTCAGTTACGGACTCTTTTTAGCGCATAAGGTGCATTGAGCATGCGGTGCTATATATATATATATATATATATGTGTGTGTGGTGAATGGTGTGGTAGGTATCACACCAGCGGCCATTAATTCCAAAGACATTTCTTGGTGCCAATTTAGGCTGGGTCGCCCTGAGAGCTAAGGTCATTTTTTTTTTTTTTTAGGTTATCCTGTTGAACACATGACCACTGAGCCGACAGGCGAATACCAGAGACAAATAAAGGTTAGTTGCATATCCTTTACAGGACGGTGCAGTCAGCACCAGCATTTTTTGCTGTTGTTATTTCTTGACAAGTTTACGTTCATTAGTACCAAAGACAAAACAAAATAAATAAATTTTAAAAAAAACAACTCCCAAGTGATGTCGCATGTATGGGTCGAAAGTCTTTGCTGCAAATGGACACAGAGATACCATCACCACTTTCAGGGCGAATGAGAAATGAAGAAAACCGTCACCCGCCCACTACACGGGATTCATTTGTATGTTACATTTTCTTGTATACGGTTTGTGTCAGGCCTGGTATAGTCTATACAAGTGGTCGTTAATATCAGCCTGTTCAGGCTAATATTCTTTCTGTCTTCTAGTCCTCGGTTGTTCCTCCTCCTCCTCCTCCTCCTCCTCCTCTGACAACTACTACTACTAATACTATTATTGCTACTGCCTACTCCTACTATTACGACTACTGCTACTCATCATCATCATCATCATCAAGTGCCGTGCCGACTGGCGTAGGCGTTCATGGCTCTCCACAGATCTCTGTCCTTGGTTTTCTGAATCAACTCTGTCGTTGGTATTCCTCCATGCTACTACTATAATCTGTAATTACTTTCTTCTTCTTCTTCTTCTTCTTCTTCTTCTTCTTCTTCTTCTTCTTCTTCTTCTTCTTCTTCTTCTTCTTCTTCTTCTTCTTCTTCTTCTCCTCATCATCTTCCTCCTCTCCCTTCTCCTCTTCCTTCTTCTTCTTCTTCTTCTTCTTCTTCTTCTTCTTCTTCTTCTTCTTCTTCTTCTTCTTCTTCTTCTTCTTCTTCTTCTTCTTCTTCTTCTTCTTCTTCTTCTCATCATCTTCCTCCTCTCCCTTCTCCTCTTCCTTCTTCTTCTTCTTCTTCTTCTTCTTCTTCTTCTTCTTCTTCTTCTTCTTCTTCTTCTTCTTCTTCTTCTTCTTCTTCTTCTTCTTCTTCTTCGAGATCCTTACTAATGGTGTGAGCAATTATTTCTTCTAGTATCATCTTTAAGCCGGCTTCCTGGCCTAGAGGTTAGCAACTGTTCTCCGTAATCTCGTATACTCTCGTAAGTAACGTGACGACGGTGAGAATCTGCAGTGGTTCGAATCGCGTCGGTAACTTACGGGGTATGTGAGCCGGCCGCTCAGAAAGCAATGGCAAACTACTGATCGTAATCTTGCTAAGACAACAACAATCAGCTGAAAGATGTTGGTGTTGACAGCGATGTCCTGTAAAGGATATGCAAACATTATTTAGTTTATCATCTTTAAAGTGACATGTTAACATCTTTCCATGCCATCTCAATATTTACGTTATATCACGAAGTTCTTGATGATAAGTGCGTGATATGGTCGTTGTCTAGGTAACGATACTCCTGGTGTGTCAATTGAGCTATCTAACTGTCTTACAATATAACTCACCCCCGCAGTGCACATTCACCAGTCATTAAACAAGATTGAGTTGGCGCACATAATCCTTTTAATGCAGACTGAACACGGACACAGATAACATATTTATATATCCAGAAAACAATGTAATCCACAGAATATATATATCCTCCTCACAATGTACCACGTACACATCCCTGCCTTCTCACGGCCCTGCTTCATATCAAATCCACAAGACAGGTAATCCAGCTACTATCCACCGCTGGACCTCACACAATACACCCACACACTGGGTCTAGCCTCCACTAACTATTTCACCCCACTCTGGGTTCAGGCCTCCCTTAACTATCCAACCCCCACTGGGTTTTTAGGCCTGCATTCACAACTGGGAGAACAAAACCACAAAAGATCTGACCCACAGTCAGTCTAAGCTCCCACGTATTAGCCCACCGATCCGCTCGGCGCCAAAAACATCCACTGTCCTCCAGCGACCCGACTCCTCAGTCGGTCCCAGCTTCCACTGCCCAGTCAAAGTTTTCCACTGTCTTTTAACCCTGCTGTGTAGCCCCTCCCTGGACTCCCCACAACATTACACCCCAGCCTAAAACTGTCTCTCTCCCCATCCACCCTGGGGGTCTCCACACACCCTCACCATTATTTTTCATGGCTGGTTGTTTTTCTCGTAGTCTCGCTACTGGGGTCACTCACCTCAATGTCAATGGCCCAGGCATATGTCATTACCCCCCTCTTAAAAGAAAACTTCGTTTTCAAACGTTTGGAGAATAATACTTATGAAATATGTTACCCAGACATATTGCCTGGGTAGCCCTAAGTATGGCTCCATTTCACTCTAGCTACCACCCTAAATAATACATCGAATGTTCATAGTACACCAGTGGCGTCACTGGGGTTGGTGTCACCCAGTGCGGTAAACTCTTGGTGTCACCCCTCTAGACTTTCACCATGGTCTTCTTCCGAGTGTTCCTGTACCATATATAATCGCATATAGTAATGTTTGTAAAATAAGTCAAAAAGTTAATAAGGACATAAGAAAGAAAACAAATTGAACAATATAACTTCAATACTTCAGGTAAAACATAAATAAAGAACTTCGACAAACTCGGACAAAGTTAAATTTTTGTTATTTTGCTATGTCTGCTTTGTCAAATTTGCAATTTTTTTTATTTTGGTGTCACCCCTTGATGGTGTCACCCGGTGCGGCCCGCACCCCCCGTACCCCCCTAGTGACGCCCCTGTAGTACACTCCCATATTCACCACACATCAATACCAACAACTTTCCATCTTGTGTACCAATACATGACTAGTATCTCACATAATAATAATAATAAACATATCATATGGAACATAATATCTGTGTACCTGCAAGTTTACTAACATCCTCAAGAAGACACAACCTATTTGTGTCCCGACCCTGTTTCAAGTGGCTCTTTTCTTGCATCAAACCTCTATCTATTCTTGTCGATGATGTATCTACCTTTCTTGTACCCATTCCTCATGGTGCCTATATATTTACGACATCTGTATGCTATCCCTAACCCTGGGTCCGTGATGTCGCGAACACTCTTTTGGCCTGACTCACCTATCCTATCTGCATATTGCACCGTTACACTGGAGTCTCTGTTTAGTCTGAACTCTTTATTCAATCTTGGCCCATATCCCTGGCACCTTGCTCTCTGCTGAATACACATTATACCTATGTGCCCTGCACATGCACTATCCTGAGCTGTTCTAGTATCTCGGTCTCTACGTGCTAAGGGTACTACTACTTGCCCACATGCAGTTCCGCCATCTGAAAACCTGCGGGTTAGAACATTATTCTTCCTTCCAAAGCACCATCTACCCTACTTTGATTGCCTATGTCTCACTTTAACACACCCTTGGAAACATTTGTCTGTCGTATCATCTTGTCTGTGGGAGTCACTCCCACTATGTTTGAGATCAATTCTCACCTGCTCAGCTGTACTATCCTTGCTCTGAGTTCCCGTGTCTACTTCACGTGCCTCTTCTTGTTCAGCTATACTCTCTAATTTAGGTTTTCTTTTGGTACCTACCTTGCTACTACTTAAACTATGTTTCTGGTCCCAATAAACTACTTCTTCTTCTGTACAATCTTTAATTCCTGGCACGTTTCCGATGATCAGATCCGCCACTGGTGAGTCTAGAACACACGCTACCACTCTTCCTGTGATATATGGTGTTTTTAATGCTATCACGGCTAATGGGTAGAATTCTACTGTCCCATTAAATGTTATGCATCTAATCTTTTCCCCTGTGTACTCCGAGGGGTTCACTGAACTTTTTCTAACTCCGATAGACGTACACCCGGAAACTCTAATTGTTAATGCTGACCTATCATTAACAAAACCATGGTGCATCTTCATGCTTCCACCTGCATGGACTGCTGATCCTGCTTTCACTGTATGACCACACACTAAGACTGGCTGACCGTCTTTTTCAAAAAGAGTTTTGCACCCACTACAATCTTCATTGTTGATAGTCTCAATCACTTGTGCTGCATTAGAATGCTCCGTTTCCCTCATCGTAAAATGATAGCTGACATGCCCCTTCTTTCCACATTTGAAACAGATGATATCCTTCCTTGCGTTACTTGTAGGCTCACTGGATGGTTGTGCATCACACTGTGCTGCCTTGTGTCTCCAGCTCCCACAATTCCAGTATCCGGCATAACTATTTGGACGTCTCTGGAAATTCCCCCTTTTATATGGGTACCGTCCTGCTCTGCCAAAATGGTTGCCACGGAAACCATTATCTTGAGACTCTTGTTGTTCATACTTCTGTGCTGAATCCACACTTTTCGATCTTGGTCTAATAACTGGATTCTGGTCCTGTTTAGTGTACGCTGCACAGACTATTTCCTCACTCATTAGTCTACCAATAGAACTGTTTGGATGTGCAGTCATGTAGTTTTGCCCTAACTGTGACATTGTGTCTATGTCCTTTGGCTTACGTTCCTCAAAGAAAGCTACTAAGTTTGTATTGCATGCAGATACTACCTTGTCTCTTAACATTAAATCCACTAATTTATTAAAATCTTTTCCTACTTCTGCAAGCTCCATCC
>JACEFZ010010052.1:310000-323278 GCA_014155875.1 Cepaea nemoralis | reverse complement strand
TGTCCTGAGTGCAGTGGTGTCGTTTATTAGCTCAACTCAGCTCCCGTAGCTCCCCCTAACTCGTGCAATGAACTACGCAGTCCGGAAACGAAACCGCGATCTTCATAACGCGAAGCAGACGGTTTAACCTTTTAGCCACGGAGACCCTCGCTTAGTTTTGAGTCCCTGGAAAACCAAAACCTTGCATCTCCGCTCTTCCCCATCAGGGAGATGATACTGCCCGCTGTCAGATCTTAAAAGGGTTTAGGAGTTAAAAGAATCGACTTCATTGCACCCGGTTTTATCACATATGGATCGGTATCTTTCCTCAGGGTGACCTGTCGAAAGTGTCACACAGAGCTCGAACTAAGTAGCTAAAGCGACGACCCCCCCTCCCCCCCCCCCCCCCCCCCAACCCCGACAGATTCCAAGAAAATTCTACTCGGGAACCGAATGTTGTAGTCCGGAATATAATTCACAACCTTCAAAGCGTGAGGAAGGCGGCGTAACCACTTGACCACGGTGACTCCCTGTGACACCTCATTCATTCATTCATTCATTCATTCATTTGTTTTCGTTCCTTCATTCGGTAGCATGTCTCTTGCAGAACCTCGCTCCCATAACAACCTTCCGGAAAACATATCGATAATAAGCAAGATGTCCCTCGTACGATACACCCATCTGGAGATCATCCGCCACATCCTGCACCCATCTTCTCTTTGGCCTTCCTCTCTTCCCGGGCATATAACCCCCCTCCCCCCTCCCATTATTGTTCTCTCCAAACTTTCCTGACGTTTCAAGTGACCACAATATTTCAATTTACTTTGTTTTATCGTCTTTAACAGCCAACCTTCTTCAATATTCAGCTCTTGAAGTATGGTTGCATTTGTTCTTTTCTGTATCAAAGAAATGTTGAGAACTCGCCTATAACATTCTATATTCAAAGGCACTTATGCGCTGTTTAGCTTGTTTAGTAAATGTCCAGGTCTCATATGCGTATGTTGCAATGGGAAAGATGCATGCTCTTAAAAATCTAATTTTTATAGTTCTATCTGTCCCACTCCACAATATATTCAGTTGTTTTAGTCTTTGAAGAGCAATAGATATTCGTCTTTTAATTTCATTCATTGTGTCACCATTGTTAGTAATTGACATAAGCCTGGGTCATTGACATTGAGTTGAGTGACCGGGCATGAGAAAGAATGGAGATGAAAGTGGGAGACAGTAAAGTGACTGACCTGGCTATGAAAAAACAGCCAGTCCTGAGAAATAAAATAGTGAGGGTAGAGGAAAAACCCCTAGGGTGGATGGGGCGAGAGATAGTGTATTTGTGTGTGAAGTCAAGGGACTTCGGGGAGTTGAGTTTGAGATACCGAGGGAGTCGGTAGTCCACGGAGAACGGTGTTGTGTTGTTCTCCTAGTTGTGAAGACAGGCCTGAACCAGAGTGGGTTCTATAGTGAGTGAGGCCTGAACCCAGAGTGGGTGATATAGTTAGTGGAAACTAAGACCCAGTGTGTGGGTGTATTGTGTGAGGTCCAGCGGTGGATAGGAGCTGGATTACCTGTCTTGTGGATTTGATATGAAGCAGGCTTGAGAAGCCAGTGATGTGTGCTGGTTAAATTGTGAGGAGGATATTTATATTCTATTGATTACATTATTTCTGGATGTATAAACATGTTCCGTCTGTTCGTCTTATTTCTGGAATAAAGGATTATGTGTGCCAACTGAATCTTGTTTCATGACTAGTGAAGGTGCACTTCTGGGGTGAGTTGGATTAAGAGACAGTTAGATAGCTCAATCGACACACCATGAACATCGTTACCTAGACAACGACCATCACACGACAATATCAAGCAAAGATCATCAAGAACATTGAACTTATCATAAAGAACGATGTGTGACATCTGGGGTCTCTCCTGGCAAGGACGACGGGGATATATTGATTATTTGGAAGGCTACGTACGGTCAAAAACAATATAGACATTGGTGTCATTCTGAGATATTTGTGGGCTCTTCGCTGAAAGAGAGGAGTTATTATCTGTGACTTCGTTCCATCAAACTAGTCAGCGCGCGGGGAAAATACGCGGCAGAAATCACCAAGCGAACAGTCAGTTCACGTCAAGTTCACTACAGGTGAATTGGATACCAACCATATCGCTGAAGCGAGAGGGGGTGTCAGAGATTTAACGCAGCACAGATCAACCGGCAGAGTCGACTACGATGACAGGTGTAGTCACTAGTCAAAACAGCACAGAGGAAATGTCGCGTGGACAGTGAGGTTTTTGCAACAAGAGCGGTCAGTCCTAGTGTGTGTGTGTTTGACAGGACAGGATTGAAGACAGCGAGCAATTTCGTCACAACATCCTGTGCGTGGTGAGAATTTTGTGTGTGTGTGCGAGGGAACGCACTGTGTTGTCGCAAGTTGACTGGTCAAGATTTTTCGACGCAGTTAATAGGACGGGTGGAGACACCAGCGTCCAGGTACGGGGGAGAGTTACGTTAACCCTACCACAGCCGTGCTGGGGCAGAAGTGGAAAGTGTTTGTGTATGGCGGAAAAGTTCCGGGCAGTTTACAGACAGATTAAGTGTGATTTTCCACGAAGTTAAAAAGAGCAGCCGTGTCGGGGCTGAGAAGGTTGTGTGGAAATATTTACGGAGGATTTTTCCACTGATTGTGATAAAGATGTACTGATGTACAGACGGAGGTACTGACTGAGGTTGACTGCGAAGGTCAAGGTCAGGGACAGTGGACATTTACTAAAAATTTTCCACAGGAGATCTGGATAAACAAGTTGTTTTGAAAGAAAGCCAGACTTGATGTTTCGTCTTTGTTCAAGCCCTTTGTTATCATTATTCTGTTATGAGCAAACAGTTTTAACGTCTTTGGTTGCAAAACGGATTTAAAGCGCTGGATAATTTTACTGCCATTCGTTGGTTTAACCTTTTCGGCAACAGTGACGCCATACCATCACTTCAAAGCAACAGCGACGACACAGTTAAACATTAATTGACTTTAAAGTTATTTTCGTCTCCCCAAAACGCATCAGAACACTAATTCATTGTGGGAAGCTAACGTCGGAATCTTTTCAAAACAATAACTGACAGACATTTCTAGGCGATTTTCGGAGACTATTGAAAACAAAATAAGGACTTTTAATGAGATTTCACCATCGCATTATTGTCGGCTACTTTGTTTTTGTTGCTCTTGCTCTCATCGTCCTAAGTATTGTTGTTGTGCGTTACGTAATTATTTGTGTGTGGTCCAGTGGTCGTAATAAGTAGGATATTTTTGCATTGTTTCGCGACGTACGGGAGACAAAGCAAAGAGAAATTGTCTAGGTACACATTGTATGTTGTTGAGAGGCAGCTGACGAGTCAGTTTGTTTTGTGCTGTTGAGCATTGGGTCGTCTCGACTTTATACACGGTGTCCAAGTCTCTATCGTCAGATCTATGTACATTATTCATGTTATATTTGTTCTTTTACTGTTTTCTTCTTTTCATTATATTTCCATTTGATATTTGTTGTGGTCGGATATATGTTATTATTGTGATCTTTTGTCCTTTTCTGCTGTCTAGTCGTCTTTGTCAGTTTATATTTATATATTACGCGCACTGTGGGTGTCCCTACACAAGCTTGTGGTTGTTACTGTAGTTTATTTCTTTGTGATCACCGTCTCCGTGTACTTGGCTTGTGAGTCTAACGTTTTTATAGAAAACACTTAGTGTTATCATTCATTCGTTTTGTATATGTATTTATATGTATGTTTAACAATATTTCCAGAAATGTTATACAACTATTTGTTATAGATATATGCGCGGGAGTAGAGGTGATATTTTCCCCTCACTACCTAGTGCGTGAAGAGTGACTGCTACAGGGTGACATTATTAACACTACGAATTTACATACACAGGGAGTGGTAGTGTACTTATTGAAGGCACACAAAGACTAGTAGCAGAGTCTTCACATTTATAGTTGGCTGACAGACAGCAACGTGTCCACAAGTACAAGATGCCTACTTTAATGGAATATATTGAAGCAGGTGAACGAATAGGCCTGAAAGGTAAAGAGTTACAGGAGTATGCCGAAGCAAAAGAACAGAAACAGATTGAAAGAGACCAAAGACAAGCGGAAAGAGAACAGAGACAGGAAGAAAAGGTAGCTGAAGACAAGCGTCTACAGGAAGTGAAATTAGCTGAAATGGAAAACAAGCGTCTACAGGAAGAGAAAGAGACACAAGTGAAACTTGAATAACGAAGACACAAACAATAGATTGCACGATTTATTGCCTGGCATATTTCGCTGCATCTCGTCAGGTACATACTGCAGAAATCACACAACTTACGTGAATTAACTAGATAAATCCTTCAAGTTGAAATATACACATATTCGCACAGTAATGTCACTTATCTACCACGGTAATTTTAAGCTGACTAACATGTCTTTCTGTTTGCACAATTCTGGCTTGCGTTGATAGATCATAATTGCTTCTGCAAATTTTAACAAGCGAGTATTTTGTGTGTTAAACAATACGCGAAAGGCAGTGTTTCTGTCCACAACATGGCCACTGTCGACGATGTGCCTACCTATTGAAGACGCCGGGAGCTTCCGGTGTGTCGGCCCCACGAGGCTAGTATCTCTTGTGTGTTGTATCTTGTTGACCCATTGAGGTATGTGTTCTAACACCCGTTTGTTAAGCTGTCTCTCAGTTCTACCAACGTAAACGGCCTGGCATCTACATGTGAATTGGTAAATACAATTGTTTGTGGCGTACAGATTAACAGGCTCTTTGACTGCTGGTGTAGGAATCGGTACGGTTTTAAATCTAATGACTGGAGTTGCCGCACAGAATGTTCGGCCTACAGCTGTAGTAAGCCGGTCTTGTAGACGTTGCATTACGTCATCCCCTCGAAAGGTTAGCTGGATGAATACCTTGAGTATAGGGACTGTAGTTACGTCTGCTTTGGGTTTGGGCTGTTGGCAGTGGCGCTTTATAAATCCTGTGGAGTACCCATTCAGGTTTAAGACATTCTTCAGAGTTTCAAATTCCTCTGTCAGTGTGTCCTGGAAGCATATCTTTCTAGCACGGTCAAACAAGGTCCGTACTAAGCCCCGTTTGTACTGGACAGGTGTGAAGCTTTGAAAATTTAGGTATTGGCCAGTCCATGTTCCTGTGCGATACACCGATCTTTGAATTGTGCCGTCTGCTCTACGTCTCATTAGAATATCTAGGAACGACAACGCTTCGTTGTGTTCGTGTTCCATAGATAGAGAGATGTTTTTATGCGTCTTGTTCATTTTGGCCTGAAACGATGTTGCTTGTAGCTCGTCTGTGGTGATAATTAGTATATCGTCCACATAAAGACGGTAAAAGGCCAAGTTGTTGATGTCTGAGGATCTCTTTTCTTCTAAATGTGCCATGAAGATGTCCGCTAGAATAAGACCAAGAGGACTCCCCATGGCCACTCCGTCAATTTGGCGGTATGACTTAGTTAGAAAATTGAATTGTATGTTGGTGGTACAAAGAAGTAATAGTAGCCTCTCCAGAATAGGTGTTGGTATGCCTAATTTTAGTTGTTTGTCTTCAATGCGTTCCCTTATTATTTGCACTGTCTCCTCTAATGGAACGTTAGTGAAAAGGGAGGCTACATCCATGGATGCCATGTGTTTGTTATTTATGTCCATAGTATCCAATAATTCCACCAGTTGGAATGTATCTCTGAGTGAAACTAGCTGAAATGGAAAACAAGCGTCTACAGGAAGTGAAATTAGCTGAAATGGAAAACAAGCGTCTACAGGAAGTAAAGTTAGCTGAAATAGAAAACAAGCGTCTACAGGAAGAGAAAGAGACACAAATGAAAATGGAAATTGAGAAAGAGAAGATCAAGTGTCAGATGTAATTTGAAATCGAGTTAAGAAAACTAGAACTATCTTCGAAGGGTCAAAGTGAGGAAAGCAGAAGACCGTCGCAGTCGTCACAGAGATTAAAACTGCCATATTTTACAGACCGGGACCAACTTGCAAATTATTTGGCCAGGTTCGAGGCATCAGCCAAAGCGTTAGGTATTCCAGAGAAGGAGTATGCGATGCGACTTTGCGAGTTTCTTACGGGTAAGGCTCTAGATACTATGTTTAATTTACCTGTGGAAGAAAGAAACAACTACACTATTCTGCGTCAACGTCTCCTCACAAAGTTCCAACTCACTGAACATGGATATAGAACAAAGTTTAGACAGTTAGTGCCAGAGACAAATCAAGATTTCACAGATTTTGTTAACACTGTAAAGAATACATTTAACAAATGGATGGAGCTTGCAGAAGTAGGGAAAGATTTTAATAAATTAGTAGATCTAATGTTAAGAGACAAGGTAGTATCTGCATGCAATTCTAACTTAGTAGCTTTCTTTGAGGAACGTAAGCCAAAGGACATAGACACAATGTCTCAGTTAGGGCATAACTACATGACTGCACATCCTAACGTATCTATTGGGAAACTAATGAGTGAGGAAATAGTCTGTGCAGCGTACACTAAACAGGACCAGAATCCAGTCATCAGACCAAGGGCGAAAAGTATGGATTCAGCACAGAAAGGTGAGCAGCAAGAACTTCAAGATAATGGTTTCCGAGGAAACAATGTTGGTAGGGTAGGACGGTACCCATTAGAAGAGGAAATTTCCAGAGACGTCAAAATTATGCCGATTGTTGGAATTGTGGGAGCTGGAGACACAAGGCAGCGGAGTGTGACGTGCAGCCAGCTAGTGAGCCAACAAGTAACGCAAGGAAGGAGATCACTTGTTTCAAATGTGGAAGGAAGGGGCATTTCAGCCATCAATGTAGGATGAGAGAAACAGAGCACTCAAATGCAGCGCAAGTAATTGAGACGCTGAACAATGAAGATTGTAGTGGGTGCAAACCTCTTTTTGAAAAAGACAGTCAGCCAGTCCTAATATGTGGTCATACAGTGAAAGCAGGATCAGCAGTGCATGAAGGAAGCAGTTTGAAGCTGCATCAGGGATTTGTCAATGATAGACCAGCGTTAACAATTAGGGATTCAGGATGTACGTCTATCGGAGTGAGGAAAAGTTTAATAGATCCCTCGGATTATACAGGGAAAAAGATTAGATGCATAACATTCAACGGCACAGTAGAGTTCTACCCATTAGCCATAATAACAGTAAAAACACCATATATCACTGGAAGAGTGACAGCGTGTGTTTTGGACTCACCAGTGGCTGATTTGATCATAGGAAATGTTATAGGAAATGTTATAGGAGTTAATGATTGTACAGAAGAGGAAGTGGTTTATTGGGACCAAAAATATAGTGTAAGCAGTAATGAGGTAGTTACCACAAGAGAACCTAAATTAGAGAGTATAGCTGAGGTAGAAGAGGCACTTGAAGTAGACACAAGAACTCAGGACAAGGATAGTACAGCTGAGCAGATGAGAATGGATCCCAAATATAGTGCTAGTGGCTCCCAGAGACAAGATACTACTCTGAACAAATGTTTCCAAGGGTGTAGTAGAGTAGAAAATAGTCAGTCAGGGAAGGGTAGATGGTGCTTAGAGAGGAAGAACAATGTTCTCACTCGCAGGTTTTCAGATAGCAGAACTGCACGTGGGCAAGTAGCAGTACCTTTAGCACACAGAGACCGATATACTAGAACAGCTCAGGATAGTGCATGTGCAGAGCACATAGGCATAAGGCGTATGCAGCAGAAAGCAAGGTGCCAGATATATGGGCCAAGATTGAATAAAGAGTTCAGACTAAACAGAGACTCAAGTGTAACAGTGCAATATGCAGATAGGAAAGTTGAGTCAGGTCAAAAGAGTGTTCGCGACATTACTGACCCAGGGCTAGGGATATCTAACAGATGTTGTAACTGTAGAGGTACCATGAGTCATGGGTACATGAAAGGTATACACAGCATCGACAGGAATCAGAGGAGGGTTAATGCAAGAACAGAACCACCTGATATAGGGTCGGTACACAAATAGTATTGTGGGGTCGTGAAGTAGTAAGAGACCTGTGGGTACATAAGTATAATGCTTTTCTATGATGTATTATTATTATGTGATGTATTAGTTCATGCATTGGTACACAAGATAGAAAGTTGTTTGTATTTATGTGTGGGGAATATGGGAGTGTACTATGAGCATTTGATGTATTATTTAGGGTGGTAGCTAAAGTGAGGTGGAGCCATACTTAGGGCTACCCAGGCAATATGTCGGGGTCACATGTTTAGTAAGTGTTAGTCTCCCAATATTTGAAAACGAAGTTTTCTTTTAAGAGGGGGGTGATGACATAAGCCTGGGTCATTGACATTGAGTTGAGTGACCGGGCATGAGAAAGAATGGAGATGAGAGTGGGAGACAGTAAAGTGACTGACCTGGCTATGAGAAAACAGCCAGTCCTGAGAAATAAAATAGTGAGGGTAGAGGAAAAACCCCTAGGGTGGATGGGGCGAGAGATAGTGTATTTGTGTGTGAAGTCAAGGGACTTCAGGGGAGTTGAGTTTGAGATACCGAAGGAGTCGGTAGTCCACGGAGAACGGTGTTGTGTTGTTCTCCTAGTTGTGAAGACAGGCCTGAACCAGAGTGGGTTCTATAGTGAGTGAGGGCCTGAACCCAGAGTGGGTGATATAGTTAGTGGAAACTAAGACCCAGTGTGTGGGTGTATTGTGTGAGGTCCAGCGGTGGATAGGAGCTGGATTACCTGTCTTGTGGATTTGATATGAAGCAGGCTTGAGAAGGCATTGATGTGTGCTGGTTAAATTGTGAGGAGGATATTTATATTCTATGGATTACATTATTTCTGGATGTATAAACATGTTCCGTCTGTTCGTCTTATTTCTGGAATAAATGATTATGTGCGCCAACTCAATCTTGTTTCATGACTGGTGAAGGTGCACTTCTGGGGTGAGTTGGATTAAGAGACAGTTAGATAGCTCAATTGACACACCATGAACATCGTTACCTAGACAACGACCATCACACGACAATATCAAGCAAAGATCATCAAGAACATTGAACTTATCATAAAGAACGACGTGTGACAGTAATCAGTGACCCAAGATACTCGAAATTTTCCACCACCTCCAATTTTTCCTCATTAACACATATTTCTTTCTCCATAACTAGTTTTATCTGTATGCATTATCTGTGTGAAAACTACTGAGCTCTATATCACTCAAGTTTATAACACAGACAGAGGACATTAGCGTACTTGATAAGGATATACACTGATATTGTCGGGAGCGCTGTTGGACGGGGAAGAGAGTTTGAAGCAATCAACCAATCAACTAGCCAACCATCCAACCAACCAACCAATCAACCAACCAACCAACCAACCAACTAGCCAACCATCCAAATATCCGACCAACCAACCATATAGCGAATCAACCAACCAATCAACCAAAGACACATCCTCCCACCCAACCAACCAACGACACATCCTCCCACTCAACCAACCAACGACACATCCTCCCACTCAACCAATTAACGACACATCCTCCCACTCAACCAACCAACGACACATCCTCCCACTCAACCAACCAACGACACATCCTCCCACTCAATCAACCAACGACACATCCACCCACCCAACCAACCAACGACACATCCTCCCACTCAATCAACCAACGACACATCCTCCCACTCAACCAACCAACGACACATCCACCCACCTAACCAACCAACGACACATCCACCCACCCAACCAACAAACGACACATCCACCCAACCAACCAACGACATATCCACCCAACTAACAAACGACACATCCACCCAACCAACCAACGACAAATCATCCCACTCAACCAACCAACGACACATCCACTCACCCAAACCAACCAACGACACACCAACCCACACAACCAACCAACGACACATCCACCCAACCAACCAACCAACCAACCAACCAACGACACATCCAACCACCCAACCAACCAACGACACATCCACCAAACCAACCAACCAACGACACACCCAACCAACCAACGACACATCCACCCACCCACCAACCAACCAACGACACTTCATCCACCCAACCGACTAAAGACACATCCAACAAACCAACCAACCAACCAACGACATATCCACCCAACCAGCCAGCCAACCAACCAGCCAACAAAGCAACCAACCGTTTCTAGCCTAGTTTCTTTAACTCCGACAGTACCAGCCAATTATCACTTCTTTCTAATTTAATTTCTCCCTGAACACTCGTACAGACGGGTGTTAATTTACACCATCAAATGCCAGAAGCCGACAGAAAAAGTGAAGATTAAATTACCAACGTAAAGATGAACTGCGTCTGCTGATTATGTCATCATTCGGTAGGAACAACATAATCCCCAAGGGGACACAACTGTTTTGAACTAATCTCTGACATCCAAAGAAACCTTACCTTTATATTTTAATTCTCTCCTCTTTGCAGAAGACTGACTGAGTTGCTTCTTTGTACGTAGAAAGTGGGAAGTTGTGATAAATAACACATTCCGTGTTCTATAGTTTTGTACTTTTGAAAGCGAGGAGTTGTGGCTCAGAGTTAACGTTGTCCATCTCGGGGTTAGAAGGTACAGAGTTCGATCCCTGAGTAGGGTTAAGCATTTTCCCCCCAACAACATTTCTACATAATGATGCCATACGTCCACTGATCTATTGGGTACAAAGGTCGAGTAGCTAGCCTTCTGGAATGTGGGCGACAACAGGAGGTTCTGTGTGCAAATTTCACATTGTAAGTCTCTCGGTAGTTAGAAATCACAAAAATAAGACCGTTAGGTCGCTTCTATGGCAAAATTGTTAGGACAGAAAACGTACTCAAGTGTAGATAGGGCCCTTTACCTTGGATAAAATCTGGTCTTTGGTCTAAATAATAAGTAACTTACTTCCCGCAGCAGGATATCTCGTCTCATCTCATCACATATCATATAATCACATCTCATCTTCTCGCATGTTATCACATCTCATCTAATCTCATCTCATCACATCTCATCTCCTCACATCTCATCGCATCTCATCTAATCTCATCATATCTAATCTCCTAGCATCTCATCTCCTCACATCTAATCTCATCTTATCTTCTCACATGTCATCTCATCACATCTCATCTCCTCAATCTCATCTCATCTAATCTCATCACATCTAATCACCTCACATCTCATCACATCTCATCTAATCTCATCACATCTAATCTCCTAGCATCTCATCTCGTCACATCTCATCTCCTCACATCTAATCTCATCTTATCTTCTCATATGTCATCTCATCACATCTCATCTCCTCACATCTCATCTCCTCACATCTCATTTCCTTACATCTCATCTCATATCCTCACATCTCATCTCCTCAATCTCATCTGCTCACACCTCATCACATCTCATTACATGTCATCACATCTCATCACATTTCATCTAATCTCATCACATCTATACTCCTTACATCTCATCTCAACAAAATTCATCTAATCTCTTCACATCTCATCTACTCACATCTCATCTCAACTAAATTCATCTCATCTTTTCACATCTCATCTCATCACATCTTATCTCATCACATCTCAACAAAATTCATCTAATATCCTCACATGTCATCACATCTCCTCACATCTCATCTCATCACATCTCATCTTTTCACATCTCATCTCCTCACACCACATCTCATCACATCTCATCTCATCTAATCTCATCTCATCATGTGAGATCAGCATGTCCGGATGGATAAGAGCGAATGCTTTCAAACTTCGATGTGCTGATGCCCAGGTAGCGGATTCAACCCCTACACTAGTCAGCTGGACTAAAATGTTGACTCCTTGTTCTTACTTGGGGTCTTAAATTACAAGTACCCCAGAAGTCGAAGTAGGTTCGCCTGATGACGAGAGACACTCGTAATAGGGAAAGCTAATCCACACGCACAAATCGGTCTACTGCAACTAAAAGTTCTAGCACCTTTGCTTGATTTAAAATCTAGCGAACAAAAAAGTTTCTGCTCGGAATATAAGGCAAGCCTTGCTTAACATAATCACATGCTGAACAGTTCATGTGCGCACTAAACATATCATTGTGAATGCAGAAGGGAGAGAAATATGATGGTGGTGAATAGAGCACACACTGAGAAAACTTTTGAATGCTATAACAAGAAAACCCTTTCTCTGGAGTCCATATTGCAAAAATAAACGGAAGGATACATAAAAATGAAAAGAGAACAGAATTAGAGACAAGTGAATAATATGCGGAAAAGAGATGCAGAAGATAGCATAATATAGGCGACTTAGCGTATGACGGCACATGCTTCATTGTCATATAAAAGGTAGAAGGTAGCATTTCTGTGTTCCATAGTTCTATTATATAACATCGCGGAAGGTTGTTACTTGAGAATAATGTGAAGCGTAATAAGTTATTCAATTTTTCAAACAGAAATATCATGCAAAAAAAAAAAAACAGTATCAATTTTAATACTCTTCTGGATGAAATTGAAATATAAAAACGTGTAACCAACTGTTGCAGCACGGCTTTGTTTTGTTTTCTTTCTTGCGGTTTTGGTGTGTGGTATTGTGAAAAAAATACTTTCTACTGGCTGGGATGGTCCATGAGAGAGAGAGAGAGAGAGAGAGAGAGAGAGAGAGAGAGAGAGAGAGAGAGAGAGAGAGAGAGAGAGAGAGAGAGAGGGGGGAGGAGAGGAGAGAGACAGAGAGAGGAGAGAGAAATCGAGAGAGAGAGAGAGAGAGAGAGAGAGAGAGTGAGAGAGAGAGAGAGAGAGAGAGAGAGAGAGAGAGAGGAAAGATTTGATTTGATTTAACTTTATTTTTAAAAGGTCACAAATTGGCCACGCAGGCCCGTCTTACATTGGGCCCTTCCAATCACTCATATTTCGTTCATCAATAGTGCATGATACATTCACATTGTAAAAAAAAACGTCAAATGAATATTCTAAACATAAACAATGCATATATAAAATGTTATAGGACACATACCCCATCCACCAACACATCCTCCACCCACCACACAACCACCCCTCCCACCACACAGATCCACTACCCACACACCCATCCCCAACCCATACACACTCACCAACCCACCCACCCACACACCCCTCAACCACCCGGCCAAACACACATCCCCCAACCACACATCCCTGACCAACCCACACAACCTGCCACCACACACACATACACACACACATCCAGCATCAACCCACACAACATTCCCCCACCCACACACACCACACACACACATCCCCCACCCATCCCTCAATCCACACACACTCGCCCACCCTAACATCCTCCAATCACCCACCACCAATCA
>JACEFZ010010052.1:237500-305000 GCA_014155875.1 Cepaea nemoralis | reverse complement strand
GTCTGCAATTGTTGGACATTGTAGTATCAGAGAGTGCAATGGAAGGACTCTCCTTGAATATCAAGAAAACAGCAGCATTTCAATGTGAAATTGAAAAAGAAAGCAAAATTCTTAATCAAGTGGATAATCTTAAATACCTAGGGACATTTATGACATCAGTTGGAAGATGCACAACATAGATTAAGAGCAGAATAGGGCAAGCAAAAGCTGCATTTCAGAAAATGAAAGGTATCGCATGCAACAAGTCACTGTCATTGAATGTAAGAAAGAGAGTGCTGAAATGCTATATAGAACATGTTTTGCTGTATGGCAGTGAATCTTTGAATGTAAATGACGAAATTAGGAAGAACATGGAGGCAGAGATGTGGTTCCTGAGTCGATTATTGCGAATTCCTAGGACTGCCATAGCAGCTAACATATACTGTCTGAAAGAAGCTAATGAAACTATTGAAACTAGAACATTGTATTCAACAATAATAATGAGGCAAACAGCTTTCTTTGGTCATATTATGAGAATTGAGGCATTGGATAAATTCGCGTCGACTGGAAAGATCAAGAGGAAGAGAGGCAGAGGCAGGCCAAGAGATCTGATGCTGGATGGACTAAGACGGTGCCACGGATGAATATAACCAGCAGAGTTGATCCAGAACACCAAAGACGGAGATCTGTGGAGAGATAATATGAATGCCTACGCCATCTGGCAAGGCACTTGAAGATGATGATGCTGTATTGCGAAACGCGTTCGTTACCCTTTCGCTACAGACGCTGGTCTAAATCTAATAAAGTTCTCAAATTGTGTGTCAGTTAAATGGGAGTAATTACTAACGAGGGGGGATGAGTGGTCTCGGGGTATGGTGTCCGCCTAGAATGCTGGAGGTTCCTGGTTCAAGCCCCGGCGAGGACCGGGATTTTTCACGTGGATTTCTAGTAACAAAATTTACCCTGGTCTCTGGGTAGTGAGATCGAACGCCCGTGTGTATTGCTGCGCGCGTAACAAATCCCTTGGCAGTTGGAAATCGAAAAAGAGTAGCCTAACGGCGCTGCCCGGGCAAAATTTCGAGTTAAAAATCTACTCAAAGTATTTCAGGATTCTCGCCGGTGTTACGGAGTTCGTGCACTGAGGTGAGATTCTCCGGACTCAGGTTTGAGTTAGGAGTAGAACGGAGCACTTATTGGTTACACTCGTGTGTCGTGATGTTGATCCGTCGACTAAACTAAACTAAACTAAACTAATTAATAGCGATTTTAATACGCCATCATGTTGTTTGGTTGCTACAGACAAACTTTTAGAGCAATAATTGGATGCCGATATCCGCGGACGTCAGCACCCGTCATTTACATCACTTAGAGCTGTCGTTCTACAGTTGTGTCTTGTCAGTTCTTGTTTGAAGATCAAAGTGGTCTGTTTGTGAAAAATCTGAAAGCTTTAAAAATTCTTTTGATAGAGAAGACTTATAGACGATTGTTTGACGAGGGGGTTTCAAATGAAAACCTGTAATGTTTTGTGTGTGTGTGTGTGTGTGTGTGTGTGTGGGTGTATGTGTGTGTGTGCGTGTGTGCGTGCGTGTGTGTGTGTGTTTGTGTGTGTGTGTGCCTGCTGTATCTTTTCAGAGGAGAAACGCCGTTTTGAAACTTCTTATTCCACTCATACGCTTGCATGAGTGCTGGACCTTCACTCACCGATGCATTTCTATAGGTTTCACGCCTTCACTGAAAAAAAAAAAAACAAAAAACGTATAACAGAACGCTGCTCCTCTTTGATGCATGTCAAAAATTAGATGTCCATCTTTAATCTGTCATTACGACGCCAGTGTTCGTTTGCTCCTTCAGGTCACGTACTGAACAATCTTGGCATCTTAACAACAATATTGACAGGTGACAAGACAATGACATGGTTATTGTAATTTCTATCACACATTTAAGGTTTTCAGTTGAAGCCTCCCCCGCCCCCCTCGTATGTACAATCAATTTAAGATGTCAATGTGTCGAAAGGATAAGAATGCTCTCCGTGGCAAAGTGGTTATACAGTTTGCTTCGCGGTCCGAAAGTTTGTGGTTCGATTCTGGGATACGTCTTCTTCAGTTCATTGCAATTTTCTCGGAGACTCCTGGGGGTCGTTGCTTTGTGTGAAGCTCTGGGCAGGGCACTCTGCGTAAAGCGACCCGGCCATGTGGGATAAAACCCGGTGGCATGAAGTCTATCTTCTTGCCTTTGAAACAGTTAGCTTCCGGTACGCTAATGACGAGGTAGGTAGTTCAATCTACCACAGCGCCATGTAGTTGGACTTAAACGTTGAATTCTCGTTCAGAAAGCAATGGCAAACTGCCTAACGTACCATTGCCTGGAAAATCAGCCTGGATATGCAAAGGACACGGTGCAATTTATTTCAAAGCAGCTTGTTACAATTCTATTGTTAGTGTGAAGAATGGGAGTAGTCTAAGGGTGTTGGTTTGTATCCGAACTCTATCACTAAGATTTCTCTTGTAGATTTCTTTCGGAGATATTTGGTATATTTTAGACTCCTTAACACTCCCCGAATTACGTGTTCAATATCAGATCTTCCACTTTTACTTCCCATTAAATTTTCTTGTACCCATTTTAGACTGTCGATCTGTGCGCCCAGGGTCCAGGTACATGAATAATAAAAAACCTAATATGTGAGCCCAGGGTCCAGGTACATGGATAATATAAAACCTAATCTGTGAGCCCAGGGTCCAGGTACATGAATAATAAAAAACCTAATATGTGAGTCCAGGGTTCAGGTACATGAATAATATAAAGCCTAATATGTGAGCCCAGGGTCCAGGCACATGAATAATATACAACCTAATATGTGAGCCCAGGGTCCAGGTACATGAATAATATAAAACGTAATCTGTAAGCCCAGGGTCCAAGTACATGAATAATATAAAACCTAATATGTGAGCCCAGGGTCCAGGTACATGAATAATATAAAACCTAATATGTGAGCCCAGGTTTCAGGTACATGAATAATATAAAACCTAATATGTGAGCCCAGGTTTCAAGTACATGAATAATATAAAACCTAATATGTGAGCCCAGGTTTCAGGTACATGAATAATATAAAACCTAATATGTGAGTCCAGGGTTCAGGTACATGAATAATATAAAACCTAATATGTGAGCCCAGGGTTCATGTACATGAATAATATATAACCTAATATGTGAGTCCAGGGTTCAGGTACATGAATAATATAAAACCTAATCTGTGAGCCCGGGGTCCAGGTACATGAATAATATAAAACCTAATATGTGAGCCCAGGGTCCAGGTACATGAATAATATAAAACCTAATATGTGAGTCCAGGGTTCAGGTACATGAATAATATACAACCTAATATGTGAGCCCAGGGTCCAGGTACATGAATAATATAAAACCTAATATGTGAGCCCAGGGTTCAGGTACATGAATAATATAAAACCTAATATGTGAGCCCAGGGTTCAGGTACATGAATAATATGCAACCTAATATGTGAGTCCAGGGTTCAGGTACATGAATAATATAAAACCTAATATGTGAGTCCAGGGTCCAGGTACATGAATAATATAAAAACTAATCTGTGAGTCCAGGGTCCAGGTATATGAATAATATAAAACCTAATATGTGAGCCCAGGGTTCAGGTACATGAATAATATAAAACCTAATATGTGAGCCCAGGTTTCAGGTACATGAATAAGATTGCTTGCTTGCTTGCTTGTGTTCGTTGGCTTGAGCTCCAACGCGAAGTCCTGTATGTCGGATGAAGGCATCCTGTTGTCCAACATCAGTGTGATGTCATACAGGACCTGAGTTTTGCGTGAGTATCCGTTGTCCCATGTCTGGCTTATTGGTGTGCAGACTGGTGGTTCCTCGCCGTACAGGCAGACACTCTCCGACTTCGGAGGAATCGGTGATCCTACTGACTTTAGCCAGGACCCCGAAGGGACCTGTTGCCCAGGACGCTCGACGAGGACACGTCAATAGGTCTTGGCCAGTATATAACCCGGCCCTGGTGCCTTGGAAACACCTCTGCGTCCCAAATGAATAAGATAAAACCTAATATGTGAGTCCAGGGTCCAGGTACATGAATAATATAAAACCTAATCTGTGAGTCCAGGGTCCAGGTACATGAATAATATAAAACCTAATATGTGAGCCCAGGGGTCAGGTACATGAATAATATAAAACCTAATATGTGAGCCCAGATTTCAGGTACATGAATAATATAAGACCTAATATGTGAGTCCAGGGTCCAGGTACATGAATAATATAAAACCTAATATGTGAGCCCAGGGTCCAGGTACATGAATAATATAAAACCTAATATGTGAGCCCAGGGTTCAGTTACATGAATAATATAAAACCTAATATGTGAGTCCAGGGTTCAGGTACATGAATAATATAAAACCTAATATGTGAGTCCAGGGTCCAGGTACATGAATAATATAAAACCTAATATGTGAGCCCAGGGTTCAGGTACATGAATAATATAAAACCTAATATGTGAGTCCAGGGTCCAGGTACATGAATAATATATAACCTAATCTGTGAGTCCAGGGTCCAGGTACATGAATAATATATAACCTAATATGTGAGTCCAGGGTCCAGGTACATGAATAATATATTACCTAATCTGTGAGTCCAGGGTCCAGGTACATGAATAATATATTACCTAATATGTGAGCCGAGGGTCCAGGTACATGAATAATATATTACCTAATATGTGAGCCGAGGGTCCAGGTACATGAATAATATATTACCTAATATGTGAGCCGAGGGTCCAGGTACATGAATAATATATTACCTAATATGTGAGCCGAGGGTCCAGGTACATGAATAATATAAAACCTAATATCCGAGTCCAGGGTCCAGGTACATGAATAATATAAAACCTAATATGTGAGTCCAGGGTCCATGTACATGAATAATATATAACCTAATATGTGAGTCCAGGGTCCAGGTACATGAATAATATATAACCTAATATGTGAGCCCAGGGTTCAGGTACATGAATAATATAAAACTTAATCTGTGAGTCCAGGGTCCAGGTACATGAATAATATAAAACCTAATATGTGAGTCCAGGGTCCAGGTACATGAATAATATAAAACCTAATATGTGAGTCCAGGGTCCAGGTACATGAATAATATAAAACCTAATATGTGAGTCCAGGGTCCAGGTACATGAATAATATAAAACCTAATATGTGCGCCCAGGGTCCAGGTACATGAATAATATAAAACCTAATCTGTGAGTCCAGGGTCCAGGTACATGAATAATATACAACCTAATCTGAGCAGGGTTTTGAACACATGACCACCGGGATGACATTCAGTCCTGCGTGCCACTGCTCCACTACTGCTCCACCACTGTTCCACCGCTGCTCCACCACTTCTCCAACACTATTCCACAACTGTTCCACCGCTGCTCAGCCACTGCTTCGTCAATGATCTGCCACTTCTCCACAACTGCTCTTCCACTGCTCCGCCACTGCTCCGCCACTGCTCCACCACTATTCCACCACTATTCCAACGTTGCTCAGCAACTGCTTCGTCACTGATCTGCCACTTCTCCACCACTGCTCCGTCACTGCTCTGCCACTGCTCCGTCACTGATCTGTCACGTCTCTACCACCGCTCAACCACTGCTTCACCCCTGCTCCAAAATTTCCCCTAGCTTCTGGGTTGTGAGATTCCACCACTACTCTGTCATTGCTCCACCACTGCTCTCCATATTCTCCTACCACTGCTCCGTTATTTCTCCACAACTGAACCCACTATGCTCCACCTCTGCTCCGTCACTGCTCCACCACAGCTTCTCTGCTTCAATTTGTTGTGTTATGGTAGAGTATAGGGCCTTATTGCCCGCTTTACTTGTTATTGAGCATATGGTGCTCGACCCTATATGTATAGACACACCGACACTCCTTGTGTCACGTGGACGTGGTCAATATCCCAGTGCCCGCCATCACTTCGTAAGATACACCTTCGTTCTAATTTTAGGCTAGTCTACCGAAGGAACCCAGGTCGAGTTTAAAAAAAAAATAAAATAAATCGCATGGATGCGAAGTCGAATCCAGGAATACGCAACCGGTAAGTAAGCATAGTTGTCTTTTACGATGTTTAATTGCTTCTTTATATCACTATTCCGCTGAATGAAGACGTAGTCGGGGCCCTTTGGGATCGTGAGTATAATACAGAGTAACAGATAGATCGTCACGGCCTGGAGAGAATGATGCTGCAATGACTGACCAGAGGGTCTCTGCGTCGCTCAAAACTCCGAGCAACAAATAATCAGACTGCTACTGACACCATTAGTATTGGGGCTCTTCGCTGCCTGTTGCGGATGAGGACAGATAAATTATGGAAATGTCCCGAGTGCTGTGATGTCGGTTCTTGACTCAACTCGCTTCAGCTCGATGTATGATGCCTAAAGTTATCTCAAAAGAATCGAGTAATGATGTTTCTCTACCGGTGTATATTTGTCTGTGGGACCCACAAAGAAGAAAATGATTCCAGATAGATCACACACTGAGAGTGTGAAGCGTCTAGAGGTGCGTAATGGTGGAAATGGTCGTGTGTTCTCATGCATCTATTGTGACGAATATTTACCGCGCGAATTGGTCTGATCAGTCACATTCGCTACCGCAATGGGTTGTAGTTATGATACCATTTTCGAAGCACAATGTAGCAAAATATCATCTGTCAAAACGGTGAGAAAGCAGGCAGGGACCCACATATTCGTGTATGAGTGTGCTGGTCCTAGATCCTCTTCGTTATCTTCTATTTATACATATTTTGTATTTTATACACGTTAATTTGTTTATATTGTTTCTATTACTTATCCAATTCCTCACATCTCTAGAATTTATCTTTTCATAATATCTCTGTCTACTCCCTTCTCGTCTTTCCTTTTCCAATCTCTTTACGCTCTCCTGTCTCTTTCTCCATTTGTCCCTCCAACATTCTTCCTCCATTTTGTATCTTCTTCCTTCCCTCTCGTCAATTCCCCTTCCTCTTTTTTCATTCATTACTTTTCTACTCTTGTCTCATCACCTTCTTTTTGTCGTCTTTCACTCGGCGTTTCCTTTGTGTCTCTCCTTCCTATCCCCTCCCCTTCTACCGTTTCTCCTCGTTTCTTGTAGTTTTTTCCTTCTCCTTCTCCCCACCTCTGTTATTTTCTATCTCAATATTGCCGTCTACGCTTTACTCGTCTATGTTCCTGACATTCCTCTTATTTTACTCCCTCTCTTCTCTGCCTCACTACAGACTTCCTTTTTTGTTGCCCGCTTCCCTATCTTTTCCTCTTCGTTGTTTTCGCTCTCTCCCCTGCATCTATATTGTTCTCCTTCCTCAACTCTTCCTTCTATCTGCCGCCGTCTTCACTTTCGTTATCATATCTCCCTTCTCTCTATCCCCCCTCCCCCACCTCTATTATTAATCCTTTCTTTCACCACTCCAACTGTCCTCGCCACTGTTATTGCTCCCCCCTTCTATTTCATCTGTACTCCTCCACTACACTCTCCCTCTCTTTTCTCCTCCACCTCCTACCATACGCCGCCCTACTCCTCTCCATCAATCGACAAAACCCCAGTGCCAGATTCACATCACACGCGGAGACGGTACCAACGCAATGCCACGAGTCAATCTCAACTTGTCTTGCCCACCATGTCACCCCTCGTGCCGACAATGTTGTCCTGTTCATTAAGTTACGGCAACTGTAAACTTCTGGACCGAAATTGTGTTTCCATAATTCCCCGCCTGCCAGGTCAGTTGTAATTAATTATTGTATTATCATATTTGCAAGTATGTGTATATTACAGTTTTTAGTTAGTATTTCTATTTCCTGTGGCTGTAGAAGCTGTGGCTTCATGGATAATTTTATTTTATTTGCAGTCGCTCGCTTTGAACTCAAGCGTAGTCCATACACACTGCTTCTAGTAGTGCTGGACTAAGTTTTGGGTGTGGATTAGCGTTCCCTATTAAGTGTTCCTCGCCATCAGGCGGACCCACTCCGACTTTAGAGGTACTTATAATTTACGTACTCAAGCCAAGAACGATACGTCAATATTTTAATCCAACTTTCCGGTGTAGGGGTTGAACCCCTTACCTCGGTATTAGCAAACCGGATTCTTAAGAACACGCATTCTTATTCATTCGACCATGCTGATTTATTTATGGATAGTGACACTCGCAATTTCATTATTCTCCGTCATACCGAGTCCAAGGTTCGAAACCCGCTGCGGGAGATCTGGAAGCAGACCGCTTTGCGTTGATTTCGATGATGTAAGGCGCCGGCCGTTCAGAAAGCAATGACAAACTGCTAAACTAACATTGCCTAATAAATCACAAACAGCCAATAAATGCTGGTGTTGGTTGCAAAGCTCTGTAAAGGACGTGGGTGTATTTTCTGTTTTGTTTTCTAGTTTAGGAGTCCTCGTGGCGAAATAGTTAAGCCGCCACCCTCCCCCGTCCGAATGTTGTGGGGTCGATTCCTAAATTCGCCATTCTGTTCATGGGTGTATTTTTCTCGGAGACTCCTAGGGGACGTCGCTGGAGATACGGAGTTTGTGCTCTGTCCGACGCTTTCAACAGGCCGCCCTGTGGAAAGAGACCGAGCCATCTAGAATATATCCAGATATAATGTTTTAAAGTAGCCACTTTAGCAACTGATTACCGAATTATAACGAAAATATATTTGCGGTTTTGTTCGCCAACTATTTCTTGAGTCTCCGTTTTAAGGAGGTTTAGAGTACCCGTGATGTTAAATTCCACGATTATTTCAAGATCGAGTTAAAACAGACACCGATTACTTGATATTGTTTTTCAAACCCCGTTTTGCCTTGTGCATTTCTGGCGCTTCGAGAATCCGGCACTCTTCCGAATTGCGGTCCCAAATAGATCCGCAGTGAATAGGTCAGGGGTAAGGGTTAGGGTCAGTGTTTAGTTAACAACTAACCCTAACCCTTAACCCCTGACCTATTCACTGCGGAACTATTTGGGACCGGAATTCGGAAGAGTGCCGAGAATCCTTGTTATACCGGACAACTAGGCTGTCTATTCTAAGCGGTAAGTAAACCGTAAATACCGTTTTATGAGACTTACTAAACATTTTTACTATGCATGATTAAATTTAGCATCCATTTTTATATCTAGTTTGTAATTTTGGACCATTTAAGTTGGCAATAAATGGTACACTGAAATTATGAAGATCGCATGCTGTAATGTAGTATTTACTAGCATTTCAATGGCGGGAGATGGCAGTTTGTCTTGTCATACTCCAGCTATGAACATTTAATATTGTTATGGAATATTAAGAGCGACTACAATGATAATGAATGCATGTTTACATTCAAGACCCATTATTGTATGTATGTTTAATTTTTCATAATTCTACATGGACCATATCATTGTTACTTTTTCATCTTTCCAACGGAACTTCTTTTGTCAAAATGCATCTATCTACGCTGGCTGACAAGACTCTCCTGCAGTCACGCGCAGTCTGACGTCACACAGATGACGTGAGATGGATATATCTGTGTGCGTGAGTGTATATACATAAATCGCCAGAGTTATGTTTCCTTGAGTTAGACAGGCCGCTGTGTAATCTCCCTTGGCGACAGTGTAAACTGATAGATGTTTGAGTGTGTAGGTAGGGTCACAACTAGTCATGTCATTTACGGTGTATGGCAGAGGGGTCTTTGAGCCTGAGGAATAAAGGCCGCCTGGCTAGTGCAGTCGCCGCGAACTGTGCAGGTTAGGATTTTCTTTTTGCCCCCGACAGAAAAAAATCCGACACCTTACCGAGGGATCGAACCCGGGCCTCCCGAATGAGAGTCCGGCGTTCTAGCCACTCGGCCAGCCGCTCCTCACAACTAGTGAAAGGTCAAAATCGTTTTCCTTCTATATGTCCCTTTTAAATCAAAAACTTACACACAAAAATTAATATCTTGGCTTAAAATTGGCCTACAGACTTGAATAAGGTACCGTTGGATTTTTTTTTTTTTTTTCTTCAAGAGCTATCCAACTATGCAGGTTATATAATTAAAAAGCAATTTAGAAAAAAGTTACTAAAGTGGCTATTTTAAAGTACTCGTTGGCTTTGATCTCAAGCGTATTTCATACACGTGATACTACTTCTTGTGCACTGGACTGATTTTCGCGTGTGGATTAACTTTCCTTATTACCAGTGTCCCTCGCTATCAGGCGAACGCACTCCGACTACAGAGTTACTTGTAATTTACATCTGGTCTTTCGAAATGTTTGTCTATCATATATCAGATATGGCGACCTTGCTAGCGTTGTGGCTAGGCACTCGCCAGACCGCCTGGGTGGTCAGGGGTTCGAATTGACATTCAGACAGAATTTTAAATCCTGGCCTTAACTATTAGGTCGATTCAGTCTGGAACGGGTCATCAGGAATTGTCGTGAGTTGTAAAGGTGAAGGCATAATATCACCCCTCGATTGTCGATTGGACTATAAAAATGTGGGCCTAGAACCACATGCATAATACTGCATTGTTATAACCACATACGCGGTATTCAACTACACACGTATCCGGTCCACAACGAGGACACATGCGAGTAGTTGTTAGATATATTTTCATGTAGTTTTTGGTGTAGTTGTATCGGTGTTTTGTTGTTGTTTGTGTACCGACTAGGGCTTTGACATGGTGTTACTTGTGTTCGTGTTCTAGTCAAAACTGACGGATTCTACCTCAATTTTGTTTAGGTGATTCATTCAGGACGTCTGTAGGCGTGTCAGGTGGGTCTGTTATTTACTCATTCATGACGTCTGTAGGTGTGTCATGTGGGTCTGTTACTTACTGATTTATGACGTCTGTAGGTGTGTCATGTGGACCTGTTACTTATTGTTGACGTCTGTAAGTGTGTCGTGCGGGTCTGTTACTTACTCATTCATGACGTCTGTAGGCGTGTCAGGTGGATCTGTTACTTACTCATGCATAAGCCAGACGGCCGACTTCTGTTGGTGTCATGTGTACTTCTCTATTACGTGTTGAACCTGCTGACGTTGCAGTTTCTTACTTCTCCATCTCCGCGGAGCACATTCTTTCATTATTCTCTGTTATAGACTTTCGCGGTCTGCGTCTGTGACGTAAGAGCAGTGAATGTGTTTAACAATTATTTTCATGTTATATTTACGTTATGTTGCACCGATACTCATCGATTTGTCATAAATCCTGCCTTGGCAATGTTAATCTTCATATCAAAATTCTGGCAGCTTCATATTTTTTGACATCTACAAATATTTTATTTTCCTAATTTTTGTTTGTCCTAATAGCCAAATTCTTCTTTATTATCCAGTTTGTGTGTGATAGATCTGTTTGTTCTCCTTTCCGCACAATAAAACCTGTGACAGGTCTGGCGGGCAGGTAGGGAATGTACTTGATCCTAAGAAAAAGTTTGCTCATAAATCTTGGAGGAAATTGGAGGGAAGGCGCGAGTCAACGGGCCTTGAAACTTCATTAACGCCTCCTCCACACTAACGGTATAAGTGGAAGACAACAAGAACAAGATCAAGACAACAACAACAACAACAACAACAACAACAACAACAACAACAACAACAACAACAACAACAACAACAACAACAACAACAACAACAACAACAACAACAACAACAACAGCAGCAGCAGCAGCAGCAGCAGCAACAACAACAACAACAGCAGCAGCAGCAACAACAACAACAACAACAGCATTAGCAGCAGCAGCGACGACGACGACGACGACGACGGGAGACAACGACGACGAGACGACGACGACGACGACAGCAGCAGCAACAACAACAACAACAACAACAACAACACCAACCCTTATGCAGCAGTTATATTCAAAGACTGTCAGCTGGCATGTTCAATATCTAAGTTTCGCACCCATTTGCTTCCCTGGAAATACGCATGTTCATATTTTATAACTGTCTCGTTCTATCCGTTCCAGTCCTTGAGCGGACATGTGATAAAACACGGAACATTACACTCGCTTCCTCTATACCAGGCTTCACGGCAAAAGTAGTAGGACAAAAGAAGAAGAAAAAGAAGAAAAACACGACAGTCTAAAAACAAAAACAAGTTGTTGCATACTCTTTGAAGGACGTCACAATCAACCCTAGAGTATTTGGATATTTATGATTATTTAGACACTGTTACGTTCGATAGTTTGCGATCTCTTTCTGAACGATCGATACACACATTCATTCATTCATTCATTCATTCATTCATTCATTCATTCATTCATTCATTCAGTAGCATGCCCTTTGCGGAACCTCGCTCTCAAAACAGACTTCTGGAAAACCTCTCGATCATAAGCAAGATGTCCCGCGTCCGAAACACCCATCTGGAGATAATCTGCCACATCCTGCACCCATCTTCGCTGTGGCCTTCCTCTTCTTCTCTTCCCGGGCAGATATCCCTCGAGATACTCATATAATATTTAAAAATCCACCAGATATCCCTCGAGATACTTATATAATATTTAAAAATCCACATCAATCTGCTTCCAAATCGCCTGCAATTGATGTCGAATTCGGTGCACGGGATTGTGAAACGCGTTACCGGCTCTTCCAATCTTGAAACCGTAGCACTGTTTGTGCTTCTGTTATTTTCTATTCTATTTTATAGTAGTAATAGTAGTAGTAGTAATAGTAGTAGTAGTAGTAGTAGTAGTAGTAGTAGTAGTAGTAGTAGTAGTAGTAGTAGTAGTAGTAGTAGTAGTAGTAGTAGTAGTAGTAGTAGTAGTAGCAACAGCAGTAGTAATAGTAGTAATATTAGTAGTAGTAGTAGTAGAAGTAGTAGTAGTAATAATAGTAGTAGTAGTAATTGTTGTTGTTATTGCTGTTGTGGTGAGGGGGGGGGGGGGTACGGGGTGTCAGGCATTGGTAGCACCTTTGGTAAGGATGGCTCTCATGTCCTTTCAGGACCCATCCCCCACTGGTCCAAGTCTGACACCCAGCTCGTGCCTGTGGCTCCTATTTACTGTCAGCATGCGACAGCGGCCACCCCCCGGACAACAACTGTGAGAGGCTGGCTAAACCAGGCATGGGTATCCGATTTGGTGTCAAACCAAGAGGTAAACTAGGGTATGCCTACCCAGCATGTGAAGACAGGATTCGGCAGACTGCGCGGAAGAAATCATTCCTGATTCAACGGGCAAGACGGCGTTTACCTGCAAAGCGTTGTGGAACGTAATGAGCACGGCAAGGCACGTAGAGCGCCCTGGTCATCCACTGCACCTGTATTCGTCTCCAATCGTCTCGACTTGTCTTGCCACTGGACTCAGATGGACTCAGGCGAGAGAGTGAGGTCGACGAATTGCGCAACTCTTCCTCACTTTAATCCAAGTCATCGCGCAAGTCATTCTTCATCCAGTAGTAGTAGGTGTAATAGTAGTAGTAGTAATTGTTGTTGATGCTGTTGATATGGTGGTGGTGGTAGTAGTAGTAGTAGTAGTAGTAGTAGTAGTAGTAGTAGTAGTACTAATAGTAGTAGTAGTAGTAGTAGTAGTAGTAGTAGTAGTAGTAGTAGTAATAGTAGTAGTAGTGTGTAGTAGTAGTACTAGTAGTAGTAGTAGTAGTTGTTGTAATAGTAGTAGTAAATGTTATTGCTGCCGTTGTGGTGGTGGTAGTAGTAGTAGTGATTACTTGTTGCTCAACCAAGTGTAACATATACACCTTTCTCTACCTTCGTTGGAAATCCTGCCAGAAATTTGTACACATACGGCCAGTTTCTGTGGTTCCCACCTTCTGTTCACTTGATCGATGGATGTTAATTCAATATAGGCATTCCACTGTGTACGAAATAATTAAAGCACTGATGCTTAAACTCCATTGCGCTGGTGGTGGGATAGTGCGTTAAATTCACACACCGGTCTGTGGAACTTAAATGGACTTGAGGCCGTAAATCACCAGCACCTCAGAAGTCGGAGTGGATTCGCCTGATGACCAGGGACACTGGTAATAGAGAAAGTTAATCCACACGCAAAAATCAGTCCGGAGCATTCCCTAGTATGAGAAAATAGTAGTAGTAGACTACGATTGAGTTCAATGCGTGCGAACGTTAACAAATCATTATAGCTTTGATACATGATGTATCAATGTTTGCAGCTGACAATAGTCCGGCGGTTGTTTTCTAACGTATTGACAATATACGCGTCCAATCATAGCCTCGATCAGAATAACAACCATCCATTGCATGTCAGCTCTGTAGAGAACGAGCTGTGCTGGTAACGTCATGACCACGATCGGTTGCGGGTAAGACGCCTGGGCTCGTCGCTTGCTAAAGTGAGAGAAAGATGGTCCATATATTCCTCCTTGCGCTTTAGGCCTACACAATGTGATGGAGCTATCACATGACAGACCTGTAGCAGACAACTGCATGGGGGAACAATGTATCATTATTATTACAGAATGACAGTGTCTGGGATGTTGTTTTGTCCTTTGACCACTTTTTAAAGCCAGATTTGTGTCTTCGTTTTCTTCTTACTTTCATTCTACCATGGTTACACCGACACGCGTGTTCTCGTTATGTAGTCACAATTTTTTTCGGATTCGGGTGGGTGGGGGAGGGGGGGGGGGTTCCATACAGTTGTGAATGTATGTAAATTTATATCTTTGGGCACGTTATGAGAAAATATAAACTGGATTAGAAGTAGTATACAATTATTTTATTTAAAAATTGAACATTAAAGAATGCGGTTCCTGGTTAAGGGTCGAGTTGGGTATGGCGGTGTAAGAGAGGGTCCGCGCTAATACCAGTATATATAATAGTAGTAGTAATTGTTGTTTTTACTGTTGTTGTTGTTGTTGTTGTTGTTGTGGTGGTGGTGGTAGTAGTAGTAACATCAGCAGTAGTATTAGAACCTGGTGACAACTTGAGAAACAAGAAGAAGATAGGTCTGACTTCAAAACAAAAAGAAGATAAGTCTGAGTGCGAAACAAAAAGAAGATAGGTTTGAGTGTGAAATAAAAATAAGATAACTGGAGTGCGAAACAAGAAGAAGATAGGCATGAGTGCAAAAAAAAAAAAAAAGAAGATAGGTCTGAGTGCGAAACAAGAAAAAGATACAGGCAGTCTCCGTGGCGAAGTGTTCATGCCGTTTGACTCGGGTTCCGAAGGTTGTTGGTTCGATTCCGGACCGCGTCCTTCGATTCACGAGTGAATTTTTTCGGAGACCCCTCCGGGTTGTCGCTGGTGCTGCGGAGTTCGTGCTTTGTGCGACGCTTTCCGCCCTGCGGAAAGAGACCTAGCCATTTTGGATAAAAACCCGGTGCAATGAAGTCGACCCTGTCGACTTTTAAGCGACTTTTTCAAGAAAAAGATACGCCTGAGTGAGAAACAAGAAGAAGATAGGTTGGAGAGTGAAACATGAAGAAGATAGGTCTGAGTGCGAAGCAAGAAGAAGATAGGCTTGAGAGTGAAACAAGAAGAAATGTTGAGTGCGAAACAAGAAGAAGATAAGTCTGCGTACAAAACATGAAGAAGATAGGTCTGCGCGCGAAACAAGAAGAAGATAGACTTGAGAGTGAAACAAAAAGAGGATAGGTCTGCGTACGAAACAAGAAGAAGTTATACTTGAGAGCGAACCGAGGAGAAGAATTTGATACACCACAATAGAATACTAAATAACACAAGGTACCCAAATAGGACAATATCAATTAGGTGCTGTAGGAATAAGCGTATTGATAGGTGCTACCCCACAACACCTGCGAGAATCAAATACCAGAACCATACATGATGCATGTAAATAAGGAACCGCGGTTGCGCAGTGGCCAGCCCGTTTGCCTGTCAGTATGGTCGTCTTGTTTTCGAATCTCTCATCGAGACGGATGTTACAGTCGACCCAGTGTAAAACCGGTACCAGAAAACGATTGATTGATTGATTGATTGATCTAGGAACCGGCATCACAGCATTCGGGACATTCCCATAAGCGCTCCGTCTCCATCCTCAGCAGCCAGCGAAGAGTTCCAACACTAATAGTTCCAGTAGCAATCTGATTATATGTCCGTCTCGCCTTTCCTCCGAGCGCCGAGCGTCGGCCAGAACCCCTCGTCACACCTCGTTGTCTCATTCTTACCAGACCATGGTGCTCCATCTGCTCCTCCGAGGTGTACACGTGCTCCCACAAGGCCGCAACCACGTCTGCCTTGTCATGCATCAATACTCCACCAAATTTTGCCGAGCCAGCCAATCTGTCCGCCTGTTCATTCCCCAGCACACCGGCATGCCCAGGAGAAAAGATCCAGGTGATGCTTACTACCCGTGACCTCCGAAGCGAAGCAAGCCACTCTGCACGAAGCCTACCTGTTCTCACCCTTCTCAGCATGCTTTCTGAGTCAGTTACAATCACAATGTGTGTATGTATCGTGTTTTCTATCCAGCGGAAAGCTGCACTGACCGCCTCCACCTCCATTCTTAAGCTAGATGTAGTGTTATCATACGCCAGGCTCTCCTGCACCAAACGCCGACCATTAGCTTTTGCCAAGAACCCCCAGGCACTTCTCCTACCTCTCAACACTGACCCATCCGTGTAGATAATCACATCACCCGGGCGAGAATTTTCATGAATTAGTTGCTGAATTACCAGAAAACGATAAGACAAGTAAAAACGTCTGGGTGATATTAACCATATATCACTTATTCGAGAGGTGATCCTCGAGTGCCGATTGGTATATAACGATGTGGGCCCAGCATCATATAGAGTATTAGCCCTTTCACATCATTGACTCATCAGGTCTCTGCTCTGGGACACGTTTTAGCAGCATATACTCAACGCGTCTCAAACGCGATAGAGGGTCCCTTACTTCCACTGTACGTAGAAGGAACAGTTGTTATCCAACTGCCGTCGTCATCGCATCACAGACCCACGCCAGGTTTCAGATTTTGGACATGTTTTAGCACTATATTTACCTAATACCCTTCAAGCGCGGAGGACGGTCCTTGAACTAAACGTAGTACGAGCAGTTGCCATCCACTGGACATCTTTAAATAAACGCCGTTACGTCAGCAGCACGCTGTTTGTGTCATCTTCTAGTACTCAGCTTATCTCATAAAACATTCATCCGGTCGGCCCCTGGGCATCTCCGGAGAGGGATTATGTTTAGACCCTGACACCCACTTTTGTTCAACAAGAGGCTGCTTAAATACACCGCGTAACCAGCGGTTCTAAAACTGTTTAAATAAGATATTTATAAAACTACTCTTCAATGCTCAGAGATTGTAGACCAAGAGCAACATTAGGAGGGTGCTGATCATAGATTTGCCTTGTGCATATGCTGCTGCAATTACGACACGCTCTGTGGGTGAATTACAACACCTGTTATGTACATTCTCCAATGGCTGTTATGTACATTCTCCAATGGCTGTTATGTACATTCTCCAATGGCTGTTATGAAATTGGTTTAACAATTTGCAAGGGATTTCACATATTTTGGTTCACGACACTCGTCTGTTTTCTTTGGTCATGTGTGTGCATTGGAGAACATCGTGACAACTGGAAAAAAGTGTGGAAGAGAGGCAGAGGCAGACCAAGAGAAATGATGCTGGATGGATTGAGACAGTGGCATGGAGGAATATTATCAGCAGAGTTAATCCAGAAGACCAGGGACCGAGAACTGTGGCGAGACATAAACGCCTACGCTAACTTTAAAGGCACTTGATGATGATGATCTCGTCTGAGCCACATTTACTACTGTCTCCTGGCTTATTGTGTGTATATGTGTGTGTATGTGTGTGTGTGTGTGTATATGTATGTGTGTGTAGGAGGCGGGGTGTAGGGCCTACGTGGCAGAGCGGTCAAACCGCCTGCCTCGCCTATGAAGGCCGCGTATTGGTTTTCAGACAGTATGAGTGAATCTATTTAGTGTGCTTGGGATTGTCAGTGTGTGTGTGTCTGTGTTTGTGTGTGTGTGTGTGTGTGTGTGTTTGTAGGTGTGTTAGTGCGTGTGGGTGCGTGTTAGTGTGTGTGGGCGCGTGTTAGTGTGTGTGTTGCTGTGTGATAGAGTATGAGTATAGGTGAATTAGTGTGTGAGCAAGTGTTTGTGTGCTTATGTGAGAGATAGATAGAGAAGAGAGAGAGAGAGAGAGAGAGAGAGAGAGAGAGAGAGAGAGAGAGAGAGAGAGAAAGAAAGAGAAATGAGTGTTGTAATTGTGTGTATATATGCATGCTTATATGGCAGTGTCTGCAAGTGTGTAAGTATGTTAATGAGTGTGTTAGAAAGTGTGTGTGTGTGTTTGTGTGTGTGTGTGTCTGTCTGTTTGAGTGTGAATGCTTTATGTGTATGCGTGAACATGTATTATGTATGTATATGTATGTATATATGTTGTGTGTGTACATACGTGCCTACATACGTTCGCATGTTTATTGCATAACATATTATTATGTATTGTTTATATCCACAGCATTCATTTCACCATGTGTTATGTCTTTGGCAATATAACGTGTATATTGCATAAAGTGAGACATGTCGGAATGATAAGGATGCTTGAAGGTCTACAAATTGATGGAAAAAACCTTAGTCTCTGAAACAGAGGTGAAAACAGGAGCAAGAACCACTTACTTCTGCTACGGTGATGTGAGGAGAAGAGCGCAACCCTGACTGCATAGAGCCAAAGAAGAAAATGAATAAAGAGAGAGAACCTCTCATCGTCCTCGGTTAACAAGAATAGTAAAGAATTAAGTTTAAGAAGATCCAGGAATGGGCCGACAGGGAATTAGAATAATGTTCTCTAATTCCAGGCAAAGAATTACTCCGAGGGTTGTTCTAACACCAATGATTATATAATTAGAGTCTATCAACTAAACAACAAAGTAAGAATAACACAAGTATCATTTGTTTATTAAACTTCTAAAAACAACAATAATATGCAGACATGTAGCATCAACATAGAAGTTAGAATCCAGCAAAACCAAACAGCGAAAATTCTAATCCAGCAAACAAAACTCCCAAGTATAGCAGAAGCTTCAAGTCTACTAATAACTAATCTACCAACAACTTCTAATATACCAACCAAAAAAAAAAATATATATATATATATAGCAAAAGCTTCAAGTCTACTAAAAACCAATCTACCAAAAACCCAGGAAAATCTAAGATCTAAGACTAGACTTCAGGCTTTTCCCGTAGATAAAATAAAAACCAACAAAAATACTATTAGACAAAGACACAAATCTCAACTTGATGACCCAACAAGACAACACAAACACCGAGTCTTTCTACGTAAGACAGACAACACTCTTGTACTTGTGACGGATAGACGCGACAAGATACAACATCTTGACACTTATTGATTAGATTCACTTACACCAGACATCACAAGCAAACGCAACATCTCAACACTGATTCAGTTAACATACATCAGACATTGCAAGCAAACGCAACATCTCAACACTGATTTGGCTAACATACAACATACATTGCAAGCAAACAACACCTCAAAACTTATTTGGCTAATATAATCAGACATTGCATGCAAACACAACATCTCAACACTGATTTGGCTAACTTACATCGAGTCATTGCAAGCAACACAACATCTCAACACAAATTCTATTAACACACATCAGAATGACACATCAGAATCTTTGTGCTGGCAATTTAGGTTACCATTCCTACCTACCAAAATGGCTACATTTCCCAAGGAACCCACAATAAGCTCCCTGTCTACACATTGAGAATATTTTATGCATTAATTTGTGCCAAGTCACTGGTAACACGGGGCAATAGTGTTCGACTTCTCGCTTGGTTCTTGCCTGGTCAACTCTACTCAGACCACATATCCATAGAACACTATCAGTGTTCAGTCCATGATATAACCAAGATCAAACACCATCTATCACATCCTTAGTCTAATACTCTACAATCCTCTACCTACTGTTATGCAGACCGCCAACTGTGTTTCTAACACACCGTACTCTTTTCCCCTACTTAAAAAAAACATATATTGACAGGTTGTACTCCTGTGTCCCACATCTGATAGTGCGCTTTACTCCTATACAACAATACACAACATTATAGACTCTGCCACCATCAGACATTCAGTTGTCTCAACACAGGGACTTCACCGGACAACTACTCCAACAATCGTGTACACAAGCAATGCCCTTGTGGCACAAACAGACACAGACTATGTAAATCCACATTAACTATACAATGCTTAAGCTGGACAACACTGATACCCACATAAAATATAAATGACAAGGAGCATATATTCTACAGCATCCAATGTTTTCTACACATTCATCACACATCCTAAATTCCACACCATAACCCAGATTGTGGTTAAAATCACAATATAGTCTACATACATCCACCTCAATTACCACAGGCCACTTCAGCCCCTGGCGGATATAATCATCATCATGGCCATCATCATCATCATCACATGACCACCATCATCATAGCCACCATCACAATCATCATAGTCATCATCATGTGATACTTATAAGACAATGCCCATCCATGTAGTGTTCAATCTGGTACCTACATCACCGCACCCAGTCATGGATAATAATTAACATAGCTTCCTTTATCTAGAAGAACATAACAGTAATTGTTGTTCTTATGTATATCATACTTGATGGGTTTTACTTTCCCGGTGACCTTTGCTTTCTCATTAACACCCATTTCAAAAACTCCAAATACTATAATCCTTGATGTTCCCTCGATGAAACCAGAATTTAAATACACCAGTCTATCATCATGTCATCTCAGTTGCTTTCTGATGCACCACATGTCAAGAATTAACTATAACTCACCATCATGATACTCAATGCACCACCTTTTCCCCACCTTCTGTCATTTAATTACCTTAACTTATGAGGGATGCCATATGATATAGGACACACTACTCCTGCAATGTCCATGTTTTGATAAAGGATAGCAACACCAGTATGACACCACACACATTACAGTATGATATTACAAATTAATAACCAACAAGTAAAACATGTTTAACTATGAAAAGCAAAGGACACAGTTAGGAATCACAATATTTGTAGAATGTGCAAATGCAACACTTGCACCTAGGAGAGTTAAAATATCTAATATCATTACAAATTAATAATCAGCAAGCGCTGATTGAGGCCAACACAATTAGTGTGCTATAATTTGGGATAGATATCCGGTTAATTCATCTTTTCTCCATTTTTTCTGTAGTGTACCGGTTTATAATTCTAACTTTATTATGTCTCCTGGGACATACCTAACACCAACACATCTTCGCTATACTAGATGTTTAACTTAAGACGGAATCTTAGCCACTGATTCCATCAACAACTTGATGCACCTACACAAACATTACTGCATTCTGGTAACAGATGTGATGCCAGACTTCACTTACTGCTGAACAACAAATTCCTACGCTATGTTGAATATTGTTGAATTGCCAAATGGTGTATACTTTTAACATTGAAGGACACTGAAGTGATTCATTCAGGCTATTCTAGTTAACTGTGTACCTACTAAAAAGTACCAAGCATCGTTGTATTAATTTCTCCCCTATTACTATTTATGTGGCCTAATTGCATAGCTTAGTCAATTATCCATTTAGCCACTGATACATCATTGTCACAGAAGAAAACCTGTAACCACATCTTGCTACTGTATATACATATTTCACACATATGATCCTCAACCTCTCTGTTATTAAGTAGCCTTTCTTCCTAGCCATCTTACAAGCCTTCACCTCTATGCCAACATGGCCAGCATGCACCCTGTGACATGGTTTTATAATTTAATACCTCACACATTGTATATCCCTCATTTCTGCTAGCTTTGGCTGCCTACAAGGAAAACCACAAACTCAATCACACTGTCTAATTGATTTTAGTTATTGAAATCTCTTAAACTCATAGTAATTTAACCTATGCAAATAAATTCAATTAGTGCTGAACTATTACAAAGTATTCCTTAGCCCCCGGGTGCTCAATTATCTCTTAACCTGTTAAACACTATCTTCTCCGTTATCATTAGCCATTATTCCAAATTTACCCTTTAAGTTGTTTTGAGAACAAAGGCTGGATGTTACTTATTGAGCTGGCTCTCACACGTGTCGATTTTCCAAGCGGTGTTCCTCAATTTTCCACTCTTCTATCGCCCGCATAGTCTCATAAAACTTTATTCAAGTAGGTTCTAAGTTATTCCTCCATCTATTTCTTGTAAATATTATCACCTTGCCGGCTTCGTGGCCTAGAGGTTAGCGACTTTTCTCCGTAATCTCATATACTCTCGTCGGTAACGTGATGACGGTGAGAATCAGCAGTGGTTCGAATCGCATCGGTAACTTACGGAGTATGTGAGCCGGCCGCTCAGAAAGCAATGGCAAACTACTGAGCGTAATCTTGCCAAGAAATCAACATACAGCTGAAAGATGCTGGTGTTTACAGCGATGTCCTGTAAAGGATATGCAAAAAAAAAAATTATCACCTTGCTGAGTCCAGATCAATCGGTGCCATTTTTGAAGAAAAAAGAGGTCACTCTTGCTATTAACCAGGGATAGTTCCAACCTCGCTAATCTGTAACCGGGCTTAGGATATTCCTTTAGTTAATTTTGGTTACTGCTAGAGAAATTATTAACTTAAGGATTAAAGCTAGGAATCGGTACAAGATTAGTTATATTTTAAATCTGATTAGTTTGATAACCACTCTGTTATTATTATACTTTCATAGCTTTACCGAACTATACATTTAAATAAACAAAATACTGTGCTATACAGGGCTTATAAAACAATTAATTATGGTTACATACCACTGTAAACCTTTCAGGTTCTAACTAAACAAGTTTACTATAGGCATTGGTGCCTCATTACTTGGTGTGGTGGACTACAGAACGACCGGTTCCACCTGCGCATGTGTTTTTATACTGGGGCCGGAACGACTCCCAGTGTCCCAGACCAACCATACAATCCGCGCCCTCTGACGAAGTTCCACTATCATCGCGAGCCGAGTGCAACTCGTACAAATCAAAAATTGGAAACAACAAGCTGCCATCAGAATTGTTAACGATGTAGGTCAATATCAGCCTATTAAAAGAGGCGTGAGACAGGGACATGTAATGCCTCCAGATCTTTTTTTCCTGAAATATTTTTAGAAATATAGAAGATATGGAAGGAATCAACATTGGGGGACGATACATCAATAACATTAGATATGCAGATGATACAGTCTTGATTGCAGACAATGAACAGGACCTGCAAAATTTAGTGGATGCGGTTGTTGCACACAGTGAACATATATGGTTAGAACTGAATATTAAGAAGACACAGATTATGGTCGTCACTGGGAAAAAGAAAATACCACAATGAGATATACGAGTAAATGGGCATATTCTTAAGCAAGTGAATCGATACAGTTGTCTCGGCACAGTCATAACATCTGATGGGAGATGCCTTGAGGAGATTAGAACAAGAATTGCCATTGCGAAGGCAGTCTTTTGCAAGATGAAAAACACACTGACCAATAAAAGGATATCAATTGAAACGAGAAAAAGAGTGTTAAAGTGCTACGTAGAACCTGTACTTTTGTATGGATGTGAAGCGTAGACAATAAGCAGTCACGATGAAAAACGGCTTATGGCTGTGGAAATGTGGTTTCTGAAGCAAATGCAAAGAATACCATGGACAGACAGAAAAACCAATGAACAAGACCTTCAAGAAACAATTTTCTTTTTTTAAAATTCGCATATCCTTTTTACAGGACATCGCTGTCAACAGCAGCATCTTTCAGCTGTCTGCTGATTTCTTGGAAAGATTACGCGCAGTAGTTTGCCATTGCTTTCTGAGCGGCCGGTTCAGTTATCTCGCAAGTTACCATCGGGGGACGAACCGCTCCCAGTTCTCGCCAGCTACGAGACTGCGTGATAAACGGGATTACGGAGAAAGTGGTGTAACCCCTCGGCCAGAGAGACCGACCAAGAAACAAATGGAGATCGTAAACTGATTAGAGTCATTAGACGTAGACAGTCAAAATCTTATGAGCATGTTATGAGAAGAAATGACTTGGAGAACTTGGTGATGACTGACAAGATCGAAGGGAAGAGACCAACGGGAAGACCGAGAAGTCTTCTTCTTCTTTTCGTTCATCCGGAGTGTTTTTTCAGATGTGATTGCGGTGTGTCTGTTATGCGCCCTTGGGCCGAAACCCGTAGGCCAACACATCGACTTTAGCGTGCTTTTTTGACCAGGTAGCATTCCTGGGAGACTCTCACTTTTGCGGTGCCATCTGCTACACCGCTGGCCAAGTTGGAACGGTCAAGACAACGGTCATCCCTCAAAGGAAGGCAGGGACAGTCCATAGCATTTTCCGCCATCCAAGGTTGCTTCCATTGTTGCAGGGCCGACACATAGCGCCCTGATGCTGGGCTTACCGAGGGAATCGTCACGTCCTGCTCATGGCTGCTTTGATTCCTCACTTCAATATATTGGGCATTTCGTTCGCCCCGGGCCGTTCTTGCACAAACCAGACAAGTCTGCAGATGGTATCCACTCAGCGAGTTTTCAGACATGTGCTTGTCCTTGCGCCCTTCAGAGCTGTTCCAGGCACGGCGGACATTAGGAAAACTACCTAGTCAGAACTGTTCCGAGCAAGAGCGGCATTCGGAAACTAGGTAGTCAGAGCTGTTCCTAGCACGAGAGACATTCGGACGAGACATTTCACTCGGACGTAATTGCGTAGTGCCAGTTTTTATTTTGCCACCCGTAGGCCAGCACTTCCGGCTTCGGCGGACATTTTTTAATGAGGTTAGCCTTCCTCGGAGACCGAGAAGTAAATACCTGGATGGCTTTGCCACATGGCATGGTAGAGACAGGAACACGTAGCTGATCCACGACTCTGGTGATCGAGTGAGTTGGCAGAACATAACCGCCCACGTTTATCGGCATGGCACATGATGAATGGATTGCATAAAGTATAACTGATGTACGAAATATGAGTGACTGGAAGAGGTGTATGTAAGACGGGCTTGCGTGTCCAATTTGTGACCCTTTGACAACAGGCGCCGCACTATTGATAAAATAATCACATATTTCACCATGAGTACCGCACCGTTTACACAACTGTCCTCGATGACCTCGAACTTTTCCCGGTTTGGTCCCGTAGAAGAACATTTGCGGGGTCAGAGGTTGGCACACCACAACGAGGTAATTGAGGCGGAGCAAAAACTGGTTTACGGCTACACTCAAAAACATTCTTCCTTGAAAGCATCAAAAGTTAGCGGACTGGTGAACCTAAGTATGTTGCCAGACAGGGGACTATGTTGAGAAATACGCACACAATTTCTGATTTGAACTATCGTAAAAATGTTTTTCGTAAAATTCCTGTTACTTAATGACTTCCACTCGTAGTTTTATCTGCGAACATTTAATCTGGTTTCTGCTGTTAGTCTTCTTGGTCCATACACATATTTTTATCTTCGCAGCGTCGTTTTACAGGCTGGATTGAAAATAAAAAACACATACAAAAACTCGAAGACTCCCCAAGGATTGAATACACGCGATATGTAAGGCGCACGTACTGAGTCCACCAGCCACGGCTCGTTATGTGCCACAACCCTCCAAAACTCAGTCACAATTACGCTAACCAAGCAAAGACATGGGAACCAACCGAGATAAAGAACCCAAAAATTTTCCGTGATAAAGAAAACGAATCGATCTTACCATCGGCGTTGGCATGAGAACTGGAGCATTTGAAAGCACAGCTTCAATAAGAAAATCGATGACACAAGAGGCGTAAGAAAGAACAGAGAGGGAATAATTGCCATCTTGACCCCAAGACCCAGAAAAGTGCCTGGAAAATGGAGAGAGTAAAATCATGGCATTCTTTGTAAATGTGAAAGTATATTGACACAAACATTTAGCTGGCAGATATTGCGGTATTAACTGGGGGATAGGGATAATATGGTTATCTTTTCTTTTACGAATAAGGATAAAAGAACGGTTCTTTCTGTTTGGGCAAATTATCTCTCGAAGATGATGTTGATAATATTTTGTGAATGTTACTTTGCAAGTGGCTTTTGCCATTACTGTTGGTTCGTGGTTAAATACTTATAATGTTGTGCTAGATAGGCAGACGGGTGGGTGGGTTGGGAGATTTATGGGAGGGTGGGGAGATGTGTGGGGGATGTTTGGGTGGGTGAAGGGATGTGTGGTGGGTGGGGGATGTGTGTGGGTGAGGGATGTGTGTGTGGGTGGGGGTGTTTTGTGGATGGTAGGAAGTGTGTCGGATGGTGGGTGGGGAATGTGTATGTGGGTGGGTGGGTGCGGGGTGTGTTAGTTGGTGAGGTGTGTGTGGGGAGGGAGGGCGGAGATGTGTGGTTGGGGGATGAATGTTTGGCTGGGTGGTTGGAGGTGTGTGGGTATGCGTGTGTGGGTGTGTGTGGGCTGGAGGATGGGTGAGGGGTGTGTTTGTGGGGAAAATGTGTGTGTGTGTGTGTGTGGAGACATGTGTGTTAATAGGAAAGGGTGGGTTAGTGGGTATTTGGGTGGGGGTGTGTGTGGGTGGGTGGATTGTATGGTTGGGGTGTGTGTGGAGAATGTGTGTGGGTGGGTGGGGGATGTGTATGGCTGGGTGAGGATGTGTGTGGGTGGATGGGGTGGGTATGTGGGAGGGTGCGGATGGGTCGGGGTGTGTGTGGGTGGGGGATTTGTGTGGGTGGATGGAGGGTGTGTGTGTATGGGTGGGTGATATGTGTGGGTGGGTGAGGTGTGTGTGTGGGTTGGTGGGTGTTGTGTGTGGGTGGATGGAGATGTGTGTGGGTGGGAAGTGGATATGTGAGTGGATGAGGGATGCGTCTCATAACATTGTAATATGCATTGTTTATGTTTATAACATTAATTTGACAATGTATATTTCTATGTGAATGTATGGTGCATATTGATGAATGCAAGATGAGTGATTGGGAGGACCGAATGCAAGACGGGCCTGCGTGCCCAATTTGTAACCCTTTTAAAATAAACTTGAATTGAATTGAATTGAATTGACGGACAGATACAAGAACTGGCTGATAGACAGACAAATAAATTTATTTAAACAAAGACAAATAGATAGACAGAACGACAGATTGATTGACAGATAGACACACCGACAGACACACCGACAGACACACCGACAGACAGACAGACAGACAGACAGACAGATGGATGGATTGTTGGATGGATACATAGATAGATAAAGAGACAGACAGTATTGTAGTCAACATGCCAGAAAACGTAATAGTGTAGTAAACACGACATAAAACATATAGTATTATAGTAAACATGCCATAAAACATATAATAGTGTAGTAAACATGCCAGAGAACATATAGTATTGTAGTAAACATGCCATGAAACATATAATAGTGTAGTAAACATGCAATAAAACATATAATACTGTAGTAAACATGACATAAAATATATAATAGTGTAGTAAACATGCCAGAGAACATATAGTATTGTAGTAAACATGCAATAAAACATATAATAGTGTAGTAAACATGACATAAAACATATAATAGTGTAGTAAACATGCCAGAGAACATATAGTATTGTAGTAAACATGCCATAAAACATATAATAGTGTAGTAAACATGACATAAAACATATAATAGTGTAGTAAACATGCCAGAGAACATATAGTATTGTAGTAAACATGCCATAAAACATATAATAGTGTAGTAAACATGACATAAAACATATAATAGTGTAGTAAACATGCCAGAGAACATTTAGTATTGTAGTAAACATGCCATAAAACATTTAATTGTGTAGAAAACAAGCCATAAAACATATAATAGTGTAGTAAACATGCCAGGAAACATATAATAGTGTAGTAAACATGACATAAAACATATACTAGTGTAGTAAACATGCAAGAAAACCTATGTTAGTGTAGCAAACATGCTATAAATCATATAGTATTGTTGTAAACAAGCCAGGAAACATAGTATTGTAGCAAACATGCCATAATACAAATAGTATTGTAGTAAACATGCCAGAAAACATACAATAGTTTAACAAACATGTCAGAAAACGTATAATAGTGTAGTAAACATCCCAGAAATCATATATTAGTGCAGTAAACATGCCAGGAAACGTATAATATTGCAGTAAACATGCCGGAAAACGTATAATAGTGTAGTAAACATGCCAGAAAACAGTACTGTAGTAAACATGCCATAAAACAATGCCATAATAAAATGTATTACATTTAACAAATGGAGACCGGATAATATTGTAGACTACACGCTAGAAAACATATGTTATTATGAAGACAACACGCTAGTAAACATCTTCTTCTTCAGAGTTCCGAGCCATTGAGGTTCTTTGCTGCAGACACAATCCGTCTCCATTCGTCTCTCTGGTTGACCTTCTCTTGCCAGTCGTTGATTCCAAGTGCTTGTAGGTCTGTATATATATTATCTCTCCACCGTCTTCTTGGTCTACCTCGGGGTCTACGGTCATTTATTTCCTGAGTGTAAGCGAGTTTTGTTTCCCTATTATCTTCCATTCTTTGTATATGCCCCAGCCATTGTAGTCTATTAGCCTTCATGATACCAGTGATTAGCGGGTACTTAAACAGATCATAAATGTCTTTGTTACTTCTTCTTTTCCACTCTCCACTTTGTGTATCCCTAATGGGTCCAAAGATGCGTCTTAAAACTTTGTTCTCAAAGGTTTGTAGCAAGGCTTCGTCTCCTTTCGTTGTACTCCAGGTTTCAGAGCCATACAGCACAACTGGTCTGATCAGTGTTTTGTATATTGTGATCTTGGTGTTACGAGATAGCGCCTTTGATTTTAGTAGATGTTGTAGTGCATAGTATATCTTATTTCCAGAATTGATTCTAGTTTGTATTTCTTCCCTTATGATGTTGGAGCAGTTGAAGATTGTACCCAGGTATTTGTATGTTTCCGTTCTTTTAATGGTCATATTATCTATTTGTATGTGGCCAGAGTTTTTAGCCATTCCTTCTCTTGAAATTACCATATATTCTGTCTTATCTTGGTTGATAACCAGCCCCATCTGTTGGGCTTTTTCCTTTAAGTGAGTCAATATTTCCAATGTCTTTTGTTCATTGTCCCCTATAATATCTATATCATCTGCATAACCAAGCAGCTTGGATGTTCCTCCAATATCACATTCCTCCTTTACCTTCCTTACAACTTTCTCTAGAGCCAGATTGAAGAGTAGCGGCGATAGTGCATCACCCTGTTTCAAGCCAGATGTTATTTGGAAAGGGTCTGATTTCCTGCCTTTATATGTTACTATGTTATAAGTATCTTCCATGCATAGTCTGGTCATGTTGATTAACTTCCTTGGTATTCCAAATTCCCGCATAGCATTCCATAGACTATTCCTATGGACACTATCATAAGCCTTTTTAAAATCCACAAAAATGTTATGGAGATCTCTTTTATATTCCCAATTTTTCTCGGCTATTTGTCGTAAGATAAATATCTGATCTATTGTTGATCTGTTTTGTCTAAAACCCGCCTGGTAGTCACCTAATATGTATTCTGAATATGGTTTTAGTCTATTTAGTAATACTGCGGATAGTATCTTATAGCTTATGGACAGTAGTGATATTCCTCTATAACTTTCACATTGGAACTTGTCTCCTTTCTTAAAGATAGGCATCAATAATGACTCTTTCCAGTCATGGGGTAATTCTTCAGTCCTCCAGATTTTTATTATTAGTTCGTATAGCTTTAGATGTAATGCATGGCCACCTGCCTTTATAAATTCAGCAGCAATTCCATCAGCCCCAGTTGCCTTATTGTTTTTAAGTCGTGTGATTACATATAGGATTTCTTCAAATGCAGGTTATTCAATTTGTGGTTCACACGTTAGAACCTCTTCCTGTGGGAAAGTGTTACTCGGAGCTTCACAATTTAGTAATTCAACAAAGTATTCTTTCCATGTGTTGCATTTCCTCATTGGTATTTATCATATTCCCATTTTTGTCTTTTAAACCATATGCGTTGTGATGGTGCCCTCGTTTCATTGACTTCAGTTCACGCTAGTAAACATATAGTACTAAAATAAACTCACTGTAGACCAGTGTTTCCCAACGTGGTGCCCACGCCCCACGGGGTGGGGGTGGGGTGGGGGGAATTCGATTGTTAAGAGGGGCAATTCAAAAACGGAAGAAATCGGCTGGATATAACAAAACGGGCAGACTTGAGACTGAAGTTAACTAAATTGGAACCTGACATAAGATCTCTTTGCAGCAAGCATCAAGCGCAAGGATCTCACTAAATGTAAATAATAAATAATTACTAATAATTTAAATAATATAGAAAAATCTTTCACTAAAATTATTTTGTTCTTGAATTTCAGTTCTCCATTATATGTTTTGAAAATTTACTTACTGTGTTTGCTCAATAATTTCCTAGTGATTTCTTCCTAAAACCTATCAGTCAAGTTTCTTTAGTGAACATTTTTATTTTGGAATATTAAAAATTTACTTACTGTGTTTGCTCAATAATTTCCTAGTGATTTCTTCCTAAAACCTATCAATCAAGTTTCTTTAATGAACATTTTAATTTTGGAATATTAAAAATAATGTATATGTTGGGGGCGGGGAGGGGGGGGGGGCATTTTAGAAAGGCTTAGGTGGGGCATAGCACAAAAAAGGTTGGGAAACACTGCTGTAGACTATATAATATAGCAGTCAACATTCCAGAAAACATGGTATTACAGTAAAATATAGTATTATTGTGAAAATCTGGGAGAACGTATAGTATTTGAAAGAACACATGAACAACTATACAGCATTGGTGTGAATATGTAAATCTATTGAGCATACAGAGCACAAGGTAGACTACTGGTGAAACCTTCCCTGAAAGAAAAACACCACCAGAAGAGACGGGTACCTGACAGCACCAAGCCATAGTCCTTTGTGAGCGTCAAATTGCCTTGCGCGTGGGTTCCTGGACTTCTAACCCCTGTATTATTACATCTGGGCTGCAACAGGGATCTGCCATGTCCCCAGTGCTCTTTAATGTATACACCAGCAAAGTCGCAACTATTGAGACACCGGAAACTGGCAAACCTTGACATTTGGAGATGATGTGCTGGTGTACAGACAGGGAAGAGACGGGACAGATTGGCTGAAGACTCACAGACGGCAGTAAACAGGGTGGCGGAATGGTGCAGGGAAGCAGGGACCGTTATAAACCCAGATAAAGCATCGGTTGTGTGGTACTCTTTGGATAACCGGATCTTGAAGGCAGATATCCCATGTATTATATTGAATGAATGAATGTCTTCTTAGTGGAGAGAGCTATGTGAACTACATGGGAATCACCCTTGGCAGGTGTATGTATTTTACTGATCATGTGCAGGCTTTGACGGTGAAGGTTGGTAAGGGACTTAATGCGTTGAGGGCTATGGCAGCAGCCGGGATAGAGCAGAGGATGCTTTACAGGCTCTTTCAGCAGTTAATAATTTATGTCATTGAGTATGGTTTTGGGCTGCTGACAGTATCAAAGAGCCAGATTGAAAGGTTGGAGCGCACACAGAATGCGGCCATGCAGGTGATTCTGGGGTGCACAAAGGACACACCAATTATATGCATGAGGAATATCCTGGTACTACCAACACTGGCGGAAAGGCATAGGGTCCTTCAAGCCAAATGGTACATGAGAGTTGCTGCAGATAGGGATCATCCCCTGCGTATGGCCATGGATATGGTCAATTGTGATAGACAAACAAGACAGATCCTGGATGGCCAGGCGGAAATATCTATACGCCAGGTGTATGATCTAGAGAAGATCAATTGTTAAAAGGAGTAGATTAAAGTACTTGAAGACATGACGGACTGACACAATGTAATAGTCACACTGGGTCGTGAGTGTAGAGAATGGGCAGCAGGCCGTACAGAGTTTGAGATGCAACTACTGATCCAGAGTAACACACATCAATGTAATGGGGTTTCATCGCGAAGGTTATTGGACGATGCTTGAAAAAGGAGATTTTGGCATATGAGATTACGAACTCCAGCATGAGAATGCAGGTGGAAGCAGTAACAGCGGTATTCCGTTGGTTAGAGACCACTGCATCACACATTGCATTCATTACGGACTCAAGTAGTATGCTTAGTAAGGTGGAGAAAGCAATGTTTCGTGTGGAATGGCTTGCCTCGCTTCAGAGGTCATAGACTGTGAGAATTGTATGGATTTTTTGCCCTAGCCATGCAGAACTGCGGTGGAATGAACAGGCTGATAGGCTAGCAAGGAATGCACCTCTTGGTTGTAGATTACACAAGGGAGAAGAGAGGTGGTCGAGCGCTGGGGGAACTAGGTGGAGAAGGTGGGGGAACAGATTGAGAACCCGTATGTGGAAAGAATGATATTGCAGAGGATCGGAAGGGGTTCTGGAAGAATCTGAAAACTGAGAGGGAAGAACAGGAGAACTTTTAATCAGATAACGGTGGGAACCATTAGTAGTATGACTCTTCGCTGGTTGTTGAGCGAGGGGACGGAGAGCATATGAGAATGTCCTGAGTGCAGTCGTGTGGGTTCTTAGCTCAACAAAACTAAACTATTGTAATTTCAATCAGACTTATAAGGTTTTATTTGAAGCCCCCTCGTGTTTTCTGTCAATATCTCTCCTACCTCGACAGCCGTATTTACATGAACTTGCCACGTCGGGGAAAACAAATGGTCAGTATTGCCCGGATTATTTGGATGATTGATTATCGTTCATCTTCACCTACATTGGTGTGCATGGGTATTGATTTACACTAAAAGAATAGGTTAATTGATAATTATAACAATCATCCTATCAGCATGTCCATTCCGCCACACTCCTGCATAACCAGGGCAAATAAATCCACATTCTCACAATCTTGAAATTACAAATACCATGCCATTGTCTTGTAACGTGTTAATATTGTTATATTGTTACTAAGGATGTCAAGAGTGACATCTTCACATGACATAACGGTGCAGGCGAACACGGTGGCGCAATAAGGAGTTTAAATATGATTTCCTCAGTTTTGACATACATTAAAGGGGAGCAGCGTTCTGTAATCCTTTTTCTGTTTCATCAGTGAAGGGGTGTGACCTATAGACATCCATCGGCGAATGAAGGTCCAGTATGGTGATGCATGCCTGTCAGTCCAGCATGTGTATGAGTGGAGTAGGAAGGTCCAGTATGGTGATGCATGCCTGTCAGTCCAGCATGTGTATGAGTGGAGTAGGAAGGTCCAGTATGGTGATGCATGCCTGTCAGTCCAGCATGTGTATGAGTGGAGTAGGAAGGTCCAGTATGGTGATGCATGCCTGTCAGTCCAGCAAGTGTATGAGTGGAGTAGGAAGGTCCAGTATGGTGATGCATGCCTGTCAGTCCAGCAAGTGTATGAGTGGAGTAGGAAGGTCCAGTATGGTGATGCATGCCTGTCAGTCCAGCAAGTGTATGAGTGGAGTAGGAAGGTCCAGTATGGTGATGCATGCCTGTCAGTCCAGCAAGTGTATGAGTGGAGTAGGAAGGTCCAGTATGGTGATGCATGCCTGTCAGTCCAGCAAGTGTATGAGTGGAGTAGGAAGGTCCAGTATGGTGATGCATGCCTGTCAGTCCAGCAAGTGTATGAGTGGAGTAGGAAGGTCCAGTATGGTGATGCATGCCTGTCAGTCCAGCAAGTGTATGAGTGGAGTAGGAAGGTCCAGTATGGTGATGCATGCCTGTCAGTCCAGCAAGTGTATGAGTGGAGTAGGAAGGTCCAGTATGGTGATGCATGCCTGTCAGTCCAGCAAGTGTATGAGTGGAGTAGGAAGGTCCAGTATGGTGATGCATGCCTGTCAGTCCAGCAAGTGTATGAGTGGAGTAGGAAGGTCCAGTATGGTGATGCATGCCTGTCAGTCCAGCAAGTGTATGAGTGGAGTAGGAAGGTCCAGTATGGTGATGCATGCCTGTCAGTCCAGCAAGTGTATGAGTGGAGTAGGAAGGTCCAGTATGGTGATGCATGCCTGTCAGTCCAGCAAGTGTATGAGTGGAGTAGGAAGGTCCAGTATGGTGATGCATGCCTGTCAGTCCAGCAAGTGTATGAGTGGAGTAGGAAGGTCCAGTATGGTGATGCATGCCTGTCAGTCCAGCAAGTGTATGAGTGGAGTAGGAAGGTCCAGTATGGTGATGCATGCCTGTCAGTCCAGCAAGTGTATGAGTGGAGTAGGAAGGTCCAGTATGGTGATGCATGCCTGTCAGTCCAGCAAGTGTATGAGTGGAGTAGGAAGGTCCAGTATGGTGATGCATGCCTGTCAGTCCAGCAAGTGTATGAGTGGAGTAGGAAGGTCCAGTATGGTGATGCATGCCTGTCAGTCCAGCAAGTGTATGAGTGGAGTAGGAAGGTCCAGTATGGTGATGCATGCCTGTCAGTCCAGCAAGTGTATGAGTGGAGTAGGAAGGTCCAGTATGGTGATGCATGCCTGTCAGTCCAGCAAGTGTATGAGTGGAGTAGGAAGGTCCAGTATGGTGATGCATGCCTGTCAGTCCAGCAAGTGTATGAGTGGAGTAGGAAGGTCCAGTATGGTGATGCATGCCTGTCAGTCCAGCAAGTGTATGAGTGGAGTAGGAAGGTCCAGTATGGTGATGCATGCCTGTCAGTCCAGCAAGTGTATGAGTGGAGTAGGAAGGTCCAGTATGGTGATGCATGCCTGTCAGTCCAGCAAGTGTATGAGTGGAGTAGGAAGGTCCAGTATGGTGATGCATGCCTGTCAGTCCAGCAAGTGTATGAGTGGAGTAGGAAGGTCCAGTATGGTGATGCATGCCTGTCAGTCCAGCAAGTGTATGAGTGGAGTAGGAAGGTCCAGTATGGTGATGCATGCCTGTCAGTCCAGCAAGTGTATGAGTGGAGTAGGAAGGTCCAGTATGGTGATGCATGCCTGTCAGTCCAGCAAGTGTATGAGTGGAGTAGGAAGGTCCAGTATGGTGATGCATGCCTGTCAGTCCAGCAAGTGTATGAGTGGAGTAGGAAGGTCCAGTATGGTGATGCATGCCTGTCAGTCCAGCAAGTGTATGAGTGGAGTAGGAAGGTCCAGTATGGTGATGCATGCCTGTCAGTCCAGCAAGTGTATGAGTGGAGTAGGAAGGTCCAGTATGGTGATGCATGCCTGTCAGTCCAGCAAGTGTATGAGTGGAGTAGGAAGGTCCAGTATGGTGATGCATGCCTGTCAGTCCAGCAAGTGTATGAGTGGAGTAGGAAGGTCCAGTATGGTGATGCATGCCTGTCAGTCCAGCAAGTGTATGAGTGGAGTAGGAAGGTCCAGTATGGTGATGCATGCCTGTCAGTCCAGCAAGTGTATGAGTGGAGTAGGAAGGTCCAGTATGGTGATGCATGCCTGTCAGTCCAGCAAGTGTATGAGTGGAGTAGGAAGGTCCAGTATGGTGATGCATGCCTGTCAGTCCAGCAAGTGTATGAGTGGAGTAGGAAGGTCCAGTATGGTGATGCATGCCTGTCAGTCCAGCAAGTGTATGAGTGGAGTAGGAAGGTCCAGTATGGTGATGCATGCCTGTCAGTCCAGCAAGTGTATGAGTGGAGTAGGAAGGTCCAGTATGGTGATGCATGCCTGTCAGTCCAGCAAGTGTATGAGTGGAGTAGGAAGGTCCAGTATGGTGATGCATGCCTGTCAGTCCAGCAAGTGTATGAGTGGAGTAGGAAGGTCCAGTATGGTGATGCATGCCTGTCAGTCCAGCAAGTGTATGAGTGGAGTAGGAAGGTCCAGTATGGTGATGCATGCCTGTCAGTCCAGCATGTGTATGAGTGGAGTAGGAAGGTCCAGTATGGTGATGCATGCCTGTCAGTCCAGCAAGTGTATGAGTGGAGTAGGAAGGTCCAGTATGGTGATGCATGCCTGTCAGTCCAGCAAGTGTATGAGTGGAGTAGGAAGTTTCAAAACGGCGTGAATTCTGTGACAGACTGTTCATGACTGGGTCAGGCACATTGAGTAGTGACCCTAGAGTGGTTACATACGAGACAAAGATAATTTGTGCTCTACAGGAATCCAAGCACTTTATCGGCGCTGGAAGTCTTGCAGTGAACGCAGTGGGGACTACATCGAAAACTGAAACATTTGTTGTTTACTTTATCAGAAAATATTCAGAAAAAAAAAATTAAAAAAAAAAAAAAAACTTTACGTTTTTCATCTGAAACCCCATCGCAATTAATATTCAATTAATATATGCTACATTTGTTCGAAGAGAAAATCGAAGCTAGACAAAATGAAGAATAAATATTTAATTCTCAAATGATCATTTTCGAGGTTAAGATATTGAGAAATATAACTTTCAATGATGAGATAGACATTGAGTTAAAGGTTAAATGCCATTGAAATGTCGACGTTTAGAAATGTGACAAGACAGAATGCAGGAAGCGAGGAGAACAGTAGACGATAGTAGAAGCAAGCTGTAAAGATCCTACCATCCTATGCCACTACTTTCAGTGTGAGTGGGGATGAGAAGGTTACCTCACTCTTCATCCTGGCGCGAAAGGTGGAGTAAGAGGCGGCAGACACGGAGAAAAATGAGATGAGGAAGAAGACAAAAGTGAAGAAGTAGAAGACACAAATAAAGAAGAAGAAGAAGAAGAAAGAAAGAAAGAAAGAAAGAAAGAAAGAAAGAAGAAGAAATAATAAGAAAGAAAGAAAGAAGAAGAAGAAGAAGAAGAAGAAGAAGAAGAAGAATGCCACTAACATTAGGCCGAACTCATTTGCTGAAAGACACAAGAAAGGACGGTTTATTATTTGTTTACACAAACATTTCCCATTCCCTTGATCACATGACCACTGGAATCAACAATTCTATGATATTCACGTCAAGATGTCAACACTGACATTATTGCCACACTGGACATTATATGATCTTGTATTGTTTATTTCTCATATCTTACAGAGTTTGACTGATTAAGAAACATTTTTCAACTCCGGTATTTTCCAGTATGAGGACAATTAAGACAAACATCAAGGAAAAGAAATATAATTTCCTACTCAGAAAGCTGGAGTGTGAGCCATTACAACAGGGAATTTTATATAGAACGGATTCGAGAGGTGGAATAATATGAATACGTTTGTGTGGCGATTTTAACAGTCACTCACAGAGCTGGGGCTATGATCACATGGACAAGAGAGGAGAGACACTGGAAGACTGGCAGGATGAGAATAGATTCATCTTGATTAACAGTCTAACCCACATACCTTCTACTCGAGGTCATGGCACACTACAACTACACCTGACTTGGCTTTCTATTCACCAGACCTGGAGTGGAACATTAAACGAAGTGTTGGGAAACAGCTAGGTGGCAGTGACCATCGGCCAGTCTTTCTAATTGTAGAAAACGAGCTTGTAAGTGAAGGCAGCACTCTCTCAAGGTGGAACTAGAAGAAAGCAGACTGGGCAATGTACAAACATCGCACCAGAATACTGGTTAGACACCTGAACACTGAGAAGGACATAAATAAAGTAGTAGAAGAGTTTGGGAAATGCATACTACAGGCAGCGCGAGAAACAGTACCAAGAGGAGCCCGTAAACATTATAAACCCTACTGGAGTAGTGAACTGGAACAGTTGCATAATGATGTGGAAGTTTGTAGACGGCAAGCAGATGCCAACTCCAGCCAAGAGCACCACAATAAATACCAACACGCAAAAGCCAAATTTCAAAGGGCCCAGCTGCAGGCTAGATGGAAAAGCTGGCATGAGAAAACAGTCACTGAACTTTGAAAAAGACACAAGGAAGCTGTAGAAGCTAATAAAACAACTTAACGATGAGGCACAGGGAGAAACTCAAAAATTGCAATACATAAAGATGGAAACATCTTAACAGGAAAGCAAGCAGCTGACCATTTTGCGGACTCAGTCGCACAAGATAACATTATCGAAATTAGTCCAGAGAAACAACAAGAGATTCAAGAGAAATGGCAGCATATAAGACAAAATGACATACTACATGAGGTCATGGAGGCACCTTTCACAAACAGTGAACTGGAGCTAGCCATATCAAAACTGAAAATGAGAAAGTCACAAAGAGCTGATGGTATCTCCAATGAAATGATCAGGAACCTAGGAACAGAAGCCAAAGCAAAGCTATTGCAGATCTTCAATAAGAGCTGGACTTTAGGCAGTGTTCCACAAGCCTGCAGAGAAGCAATCATGATACCCCTCCTAAAATCAGGGAAAGATAGTTCCAATGCCTCCAACTATAGACCAATTATCGTCACTAGCTGTCTCTGCAAAACAATGGAACGCGTCATCAATCACAGACTACAGTGGTACATGGAAAGTGAAAACATCCTTGTGCCACAACAGGCTGGCTTTAGGCAGTGCTACTCTACCTAAGATCAGACAACCTATATCTCTCAAGAAGTTGAGGATGTATTCCAAGAGAAGAAGCTGGTTCTTGCTGCGTGGATATATCTGAAGGAAACCTTTGACAAAGTCTGGAAAGAAGGTCTAGAGCCATAGTCCAAATAGACGAACTCAAGAGCACGGTGTTCCCCAGGGCGGAGTCCTGTCCCCCACACTTTTTCTAATCTTCATCACTGATCTTGTTGCTAATCTACCGTATGGAATTAAAGCGGCAATGTACGCTGTTGACCTGGTTTTGTGGAGCACAAATGAACATGCATCAGTGGCCACCATATCGCTACAGAGAGCTGTAGATACTTTTGTTGCATCGGCGGATAGATGGTGTGTCAGCATAAACATTGACAAATACAGCACCACTCTATTTACCCTCTCTCCGAAACAAAAGGCAGGGATCATCCAGATAAATGGAACACCCCTAAGAGAAGACAAAGAACCAACATACCTTGGAGTAACATTTGATGACAGGCTGACATGGAGAAAACACATTTAAAAAAAGCAGTAGCAAAAGCCAGAAGGAAAATATCCATCCTGAGAAAGCTAAGTGGAACCACATGGGGAGCCAGTGGGAAAATACTTAGCAAAGTTTATCAAGAGAGCATACGACCACACCTGGAATACGGGTCAACTGCGTGGTGTTCGGCATCAAAAACCACACTACAAGAGCTGGACATGGTGCAGAATTAAGCTCTTAGAGTCATAACAGGAGGGATTAGATCAATCCCTTTGGTTGCAATGGAGAAAATGGGGAGGATTCAAGCACTGAGAGAGCGCAGAGATACGAAAACATTAATACAAGCAGAAAAGTTCCTAAGCTTGCCAGGCCACCCTATGAAGAATAATAACGAAGTTGCGTATCCCTTACGGGACGTTGCAGTCAACACCAGCATTTTTCAGCTGCTGTTGATGTACTAGGCAAGTGTTACGTTCAGTAGTTTGCCATTGCTTTCTGAACGGCCGACTCCCATACCAGCACGTTGTAACACAACGCGACACGGTCTGCTGCACAAATCGATCGCAGCTGAGCTTCGAACACCTTGTACCCGGCTCACGAACCGCGTTCGCAAGCCTTTAGCTACGGAGCTGGCTATGAAGAACCGATTTGAAAACTTAGCCATGGGGCGGTTGAAAAGAAGTAGTTTTATCCACCAGGCGAAACGACTCTGCAGAGAAATCACCGATCTACCCACAGTTGGTATACCCCTGACAACTATTCCAGAGCGAACTCCATGGAAAGATGCACATAGACTACCACTGCAAATCCAGACTAAAGTGAGAGGAATAATTGACAAGGAAGGACAGAACAATGTACAGCGCAGAACAGCCACTCTCAGCTACCTTGATGAAGAATACCCACAGGACCTTTGGATCGGAGTCTACACAGATGGGTCAGCACAAAATGCTGTTCGAAATGGAGGAGCGGGAGTGTACATAGAATACCCAAATAATATTAGGGACACGGCCAGAGTTCCAACAGGAAAGTACTGCCATAACTATGATGCTGAAATTGAGGCAATCAAGATAGCAACAGAGAAATTACTAAATACCAACCATGGTACACAACCTGTGGTTCTGTTGACAGAAAGCAAAATCAGTACTAGAGGCGCCCCTGTTTGGGAAATTGCCAGTAATAAGGACACTACTTTCTGAACTTAACAGACAGCATAAGGTCATCATGCAGTGGATTCCATCCCACTGTGGAGTACCCGGAAACGACAGAGCTGATCAATTGGCTAAGGAAGGAGCAAAAGAAGAACAGCCTGATGTGCCCATTACATACCATCAAAAGAAAAGAATGATCAAATCAGTCAGAAGGCCACCAAAACCTGCTCAAGACGACTATCACGTTATGGACAGACCAGAACAAGCCATTATTCTGCGCCTCAGAACAGCACACAATAGATTATGCAACCACATGTTAGCAAAATTCAAGATTGGTGACTCAGCCATGTGCACATGTGCTTTGGCGTCGCAGACAGCAGAGCACATACTCCAAGACTGTCCCAAACTACAACATACCCAGGCACACCTTCTGGCCTAGAGAGACAACAGTGGAAGATAAACTCTATGGACTGCTGAGTGAACTAAAATGACTGTTAATTCATACAAGAGACAACATTGCAGTTATAGACATATTTCAAGTGAACGAAAGAAGAAGAAGAAGAAGAAGAAGAAGAAGAAGAAGAAGAAGAAGAAGAAGAAGAAGAAGAAGAAGAAGAAGAAGAAGAAGAAGAAGAAGAAGAATATGAATACGTTGAGTTAGTTGCATATCATTTACAGGATATAACAGTCAACCCCAGAATTTTGTGACTGTTCGTAATTTCTTGGCACGTTTACGTTCAGTAGCTTGCCATTGCTTTCTGAACGACCAGCACTCATACCTTTGTTTCGGAAAGCAATGCAGGCTTCTTTTTCTGCTTCCAAATCGCCCGCAGCTGTGTTTCGAACGCGGTATTCGGGATGACGAATTGCATTCGTAACCCCTTTACTACAGATCCGACTAAACATATGAATAAACACAATTAAAATGTGCAGGTATGAAGCAATGTTATCCATACAATTGTATAAGACCGTGTTTTCCAGTTAACTATGTCGTGCAGCGCGTTATAGTTTGAGGCTGGTTTCAAGTAAAATATTTTGGAATCGTTGTCGTGATCATGATTATCATCAACATTCTTTACCATCTTCATCTTCATCCCCATCATCATTATTGCTACTATTTTAATGATCATCATGTTCATCATCATCATCATCATCATCATCATCATCATCATCATCATCATCATCATCATCATCATCATCATCATCATCATCATCATCATCATCACCACCACCATCATCATCATCATCATCATCATCATCATCATCATCATCATCATCATCATCATCATCACCATCATCATCATCATCATCATCATCATCATCGTCATCGTCGTCGTCGTCGTCGTCATCGTCATCATCATCATCATCATCATCATCATGATTGTCATCACCACAATCATCGTCATCATCATCTGTATCATCATCAACATCATAACTATTGTCATTATCATCACTACCATCATCATCAACTACAGCTACACACTCATCCTCTACACTATTACTACGTCACCATCCCTTATATCGCCACCATCGTCATTATTATCATCACATGCATCGGTATCATATACATTATTATCATATACATTATTATCATATACATTATTATCATGTACATCATCCTCATCGTCAAAGCAAGCGAAGGCAAACAAAATCATCATTGTAATCTACGAGAGTAAGTTAATAAGTAAGTCACAAATGGCTGTAGAAAAATAACTAAATAAGATGACAACTTGAAACCAGTTTATTTTTATACATACATTGTCCCTTTATTTCTCAACATAATTTCCACCAACATTGATGCACTTATCCCATCGTTTTATCAGTCCTCCCAAACCGTCTGCATAGAACTGCGTGCTTCGTTTTCTAAACCACGTTTTCACTTCACATTCAACTTCGGCTCATTCGTGAAATGTCTCCCGCCAAGATGGTTTGTCAGTGTTTATGCTGACAAATGTGTGTCCCATAAAGTGGTGTGGCTGGGTAGAAAAAGTTACGAGGGTGAGTCAATAAGTAAGTCACACTGTTCAGTGGGATGGCCGATAAATGAAAACAAAACAGTTCTATGCAGCCGGTTTAGGAGGACTGATAAAATGATGGAATAAGTGCATCAATATTGGTGAAAATTATTGAGAATTAAAGGGACAATGTATGTATAAAAATAAAATGGCTTCAAGTTGTTATTATGTAGTTATTTTTCTACAGACATTTGTGACTTACTTATTAACTTGCCATCGTACATCATCATAACCATCATCTTTATCACTACCATCACCTTTATCACTACCATCATCTTTATCACTACCATCATCTTTATCACTACCATTATCTTTTTCACTACCTTCATCTTTATCATTACCATCATATTTATCACTACCATCATCTTTATCCCTACCAGCATCTTGATCACTATCGCCATCTTTATCATTATCATCATCTTTATCACTACCATCATCTTTATAACTACCATCATCTTTAAAACTACATAATCTTTATCACTACCATCATCTTTATCACTACCATAATCTTTATCACTACCATCATCTGTATAACTACCTTCATCTTTATCACTACCATCATGTTTATCACTACCATCATCTTTATCACTATAATCTACATGGCGTTTGTAAAATCTCCCTACACTTTACATGTAGAACACATTTGCAAAATGAAGTACATGACATCATAACAAAATGTGCCCTACAGTTCACCGTGAAGCTATATGCAGCGAATGGCTGTCGTCTGCTGAAGTAATTCTTTGCACTACAAACAGAATGGTGTTATCAACGGAAGAAATAAAATTTGTGGTTAAACAATCAGAATTACCACTCACGAAATAACAGCAGATACGTTGCAGAAGGTATTTGACAATATGCATACTTTATTGGTACTTTCCAGCTACCCCAAATCAGCATTAGACCACAACAGTGACTACTGTAACTAATTTAACGAAGTTCTTGATGACGTCATTACTTCATTTTTCATATTTGTTCTACATACAAAGTGTAGTGAGACTTTACAAACGCCCTGTATATGTTAGCCTTCTTAAAATTTACTATGGCTGAGGAAAACAGCGATGGAAGCCCGGGTTCCTGGAAGAAGAGGCAGCGGTCGCCCAGCACGATGATGGCACAGGCCATTAAAGACACATTGATAGTAGAAATGCACGAGGCAAAGGAACTGGATAAAGGATGGAGAGTCTTTTCAGAGGGCATTAATGAGTGCTACATAGAACCTGTACTTTTGTATGGTTGTGAAACGTGGACAATGAGCAGACAAGCTGAAAAACAACTAATGGCGGTGGATGTCTGGTTTCCAAGGACAATGCAAAGAATACCGTAGAGAGACAGAAAAACCAATTAGCAAGTTCTACAAAAAGGAAATGAAAACCGTAAACTGATTGGAGAAATTAAACTCAGACAGTCACATGTTTGGGGGCACGTTATGAAAAGAAATAAACTAGAGAACTTGGTGACAACTGGCGAGATTGAGGAGTAAAGAACAAGGGGAAGACAGGCAAGTAAATGTCTGTATGACTTGGCCACATGGATTAATCGTGACAAAAACACAGAGCTGATCCACGACTTTGGTGATCGTGTGAGACGGCGAAAGATAACCATCCACGCTTATCGGCATGGTACAAGATGATGATGAATGAGAGCGGCGTACTGTGATTGATCTTCAACCTGACAGTGACCACCAAAAAACAAAACAAAACAAACAATAAAACCAGTGAATTTAAAAGAGTTAGTAAGTTAGTTAGTCACGATTCCAACTTCACAGCAAAAGGTTGTCTACATAATGCTCTGTCCCTGTGCTAGTGAATATCACAAAATGTTTCTCACTGCCCCATTAAATTGTCAGAAGTTGGTTTTGAACCCACACCGACATTCGATGGTCTTGCATTAACAATCAGACTTATGAGCCGTCCCTTTAGTACTTCTTTAACTAATGTTCTGTCTTCGGCGACGCTTTCCAGAATATTCATATAATTTTCCATTCGGAGCAGCTTAGTTTTTGCATTCTACAAAAACATCACATCTCGGATGCCATTAGTTTCGAATCATTTTTGCTAACTGTCCACTCTTCGGAATCGTAAAGTGCCATTGATGCTTTGCACATGGCAAGGATCAGTAATTTGATTGTTCCATGTTTTTATGTCATTATTTTCTGATTTAATTGATAAATTGCCCCTTTAACTGATTCAATGACATAGGATTACATATCGCCAAATGTGACTTTCCATTTGGACCGTAGGGCGTTATGTTGGCGTACTAAGATAATCGTGTTATTTGTTTAGTTTCGAGGTACCTTTTGAAAAATTATTATGCCCATTGAATGAAATTTAACATTATAATACTTGTTCATTTGATCCCAACCTACGTTTGTGTTTGGCACTGAATCAGTTAAAATTGCAGTTGTTGCAATTTTTCTTGGGATGCCACTGTCTGATGCATATATTGGCTATAATTTCTGAAGAGTCTCCTTACCAACTGACATTTAAATGAAGTTTATATTGATTATATCATATTCTGATACATCGCTGTTTGACATTTTTTTGGGTATATATTTGTCACTATCTTCCCCTGCCTTTCTTGTCCAGTATTAATCTCACAAGGGAGTCGTCATTGCGAAGTGGACAAACCGTCTGTCCCACCCTCCGAAGGTTGTGGGTTCGATTCCGGGCTACGTCGTTTGGTCCAGGACTTGCAGTTAGCTCCATAATTTATTTACTGTTTGTGATTTGGTATACAACTAATTAGTTGCATAGTCTTTACAGGGCCTGATTGCAATCAGCCTCAACATTTGTTGACTGTTATGGTTTATTAGATCAGTAGTTGGTTGCTTGTACTTTACATAACGTGGCGACCAACCCCATCATTTACTGCCTGTTTATGGTTTATTATAAAAGTAGTTAGTTGCTTGTCCTTTACAGGGCCTTGCAGTCTACCCTAGGATTTATTGGCCGTTTGTGGTTTACTAGTCAATTTTATATTAGTAGTTCGTCATTGCTTTCTGAACGATCGACAGTCATATCTCATGAAAATCAACGCAAGGCGGACTGCTTCGAAATCGCCCGCAGATGTGTTTCTAATGGCGCGGTATGCGGGATTACAAATTGTGATTTGCCACATCACAGATGCCACCTCAGTATAGTAGTGATTTGGAGTTGCCCAGGACAGTGACGAACTATTCCAGCCTTCGAAAGGCTTTGAGGACATGACCTCCTGGTCACGTGGATTGGCGCCGCAGACAACAGATCACATACCCCAAGACTGTCCAAAATACGACATATCTAGGCAAACCGTCCGGTCTAGAGAAAGGACAGTGGAAGATAAACTCTATGGACCACTGAGTGAACTAAAAAAGACAGTTAAATTCATCCAAGAGATAACATTACAGTTATAGACATATGTCAATCGAAAGAAAGAAGAAGAAGATGACCTCCTGGTCGGCACACAAGCACACTTCTCATCAGCGGCTCCCAGTCTGTGTAGCGTCTGACCCAGTTCTGCCTCCCTGCTGGATCTAGACATTCTGTGACCATTATTTAAAAGGCGTTTCCCTCAACTTTACCTCCTTCGCGAGTTTCATGTATCAAGTATAAATACTGCAATAGAACAGACTTACAACAAACCACTCAAGAGTCTATATTGCGGTGGAAAAACTCCAACGGGACTTCAGAAGACTTACAAATGGAAACCTCAGCAGAGCGATTTCAACCAAATGTAATTATGATGTTTCTAGGAAACATGTCTAAGAATGCTCAGCTGACAAGTCTCATTCTTCCATGCAACTAAATCCACTTTTATTTCCTGATTCCGCTTTGAGTGTTTGTTAAAATTGTGACTGGTTTATGATTGCTAAATTTACTGATCCTAAATGATCCCCTAGATTTACTCCCTAAATAAACTTGTCTTAACGATAAGTGAGCCGGACTCCCTGGCCTAGGGTTTTAACGACTTTCTCCGTAATCCCGTATTTTCACGTGGGTAATGCAGCTGCGTGAGATTCGGTAGCGGATCGCCTCACGTTAGTTACTTAGGGGTATGTGAGCCGGTCGCTCAGAAAGCAATGGCTAACTACTGAGCGTAATCATGCCAAGAACATTAACAACAGCTGAAAAATGCTGGTGGTGACTGCAACGTCCTTTAAGGGATATGCAACTTAAAAAAAAAATGAAAAGTGAAGGGTAGGAACAGAAACAGTATCCCGCCTGGAGTTAGGTTATAGAAAATGAACTATCGTGATCTAGAGTCGTGTATCTTGGTATGTTACCTACGGTGGCAAGTGGGCTATAGATAGGGCAGGTTTTGAAAACCACCCCTGTACATGTATCATAGATTCATAATTTCTTCTGCGGCTGAAAGTGTGAGTATGTGTTTACATGGACAGAGTGGCGTGTTTACGTTGACAAAGTGGGGTGTTTACTTTGACAGACTGGATTTTTGTACATAGATCCAGTGGGCTGTCTACACCGATAATGTAGTCTGGTTACAATGATAAAGTTATGTGTTTACATTGACATCGTGGGAAATTCATTAAGTGAGCTTCAAGTACTTAGGAAGTATAATATCATCAAATGGCAAATCAGAAGATGAGATCGAAAACAGATGCAATAAGGCACACCCCTCATTGGACAAATGGCACCAATACTAAAGAACAAACACGATTAATAGTTATTAAGAAAGCAGTCTACAACACAATCTTCCTACCAACTCTATGCTACCAATGCCAAAAAAAAAAAGGTCGCTTAAAAGTCGACATGGTCGACTTCATTGCACCGGGTTTTTATCCCACATGGCTTAGTCACTTTTAGCAGCGTCGAAATTGTCGCACAAAGCACGAACTCCGTAGCTCTAGCGACGACCACAGGAGTCTCCGAAAAATTTCACTCGTGAACCGAAGTACCCGGCCCGGAATCGAACCCACAGCCTTCGGAGCCTTAGTCAGACGGCTACCAATATCAAACCTGGACAATGACAGAAAAAGAAAAGAAAAGAAAAATCACAACAAAAGTGAGATTCCTGAGAAGAATATTCAATATATCAACTTGAACGAAAATCAGAAATGAAGAAATCAAGACTAACACACACAAAAGGGTGTGGGGAGGGGGATGGTTATAGCAGCGCTAGATTTTATTAGAAAACAACAAGTTAAATGGTTTGGCCATGCAACTAGATTACTAACTAACAGTATACCACAACAAGCAATGATGTACAGACCAAATGGAAGCATAAGAAGAGGTCGGCCACGCAAACAATGAGCAGCAGGAATAGCAGTGTCCATGGGAATCTCCATTCATGAAGCCTATAAACGGACACTCTCCTGCAGTTTGTGCTTCACATCGACACCGCAAGGTGCAAGAGGTACAAAATGAGATGAGATAAGTGGTCTGTTCACAATAACAAAATTGCCTTTTAATGTTGACAGGGTGATCTGGTGACATTGACAGAGTGAGCTGATTACAATTGTTATAGTGGGCTGCCATCAATGAAAGCCTTGTAAATTTCAATTTTCGGGAATAAAACTTACGGAGTGAGCTACAAATATTGACGGAGTGGGGTAAGTACTGTAAGAACAGTGTAACTACGTGTACGTATTGTGTAAATACTGTGTAAGTACGTGTAATTACTGTGTAAATACTGTGTACGTTGTGTAAGTATTGTATAAATACTCCATAAGTACGTGTAAGTACTGTGTAAGTACTATGTAAGTTCATATAAGTACTGTGTAAGTATGTGTAAGTTCGTTAAGTACTGTTTAAGTACTGTGCAATTACTGTTTAAGTACTATGTAAGTACGTGTGAGTACTTTGTAAGTACATGTAAGCACTGTGTAAGTACGTGCAAATACGTGTAAGCACAGTGTAAGTACTGTCCTAGTACTGTGCTAAGTACTGTGTACATCACCCTCCATAAAGATACAATCACTACACAACGAACAATCACCGCTCCTCAATGTATCTCTCATAATACCTCACACATTCCTCGGGCACAATTGGAAATTGTCCCAAAGGGATACTAGAAACAGCCGCCTGCTGAGGCCTGCAATATCCGTAGTCTTCTCTGGCATTCCCGATCGCACATTAGGACGGCCGTTGATGCTCAAGGATTGGTCGTCGTCTCGATGGACATCGAAGATAGCTTACATGCTGTTGAAGTCGCATCTTCATCATCATCATCATCATCATCATCATCATCATCATCATCATCATCATCATCATCATCATCATCATCATCATCATCATCATCATCATCATCATCATCATCATCATCATCATCATCCAGTGCCTTGCCGATTGGCGTGGGCGATCATGCCTCTCCACAAATTACGATCTCCGACAGCATGGATCAATTTGTGTGTTGTCTCACTTCCGTGCCATAACTTAAGACTGTCAAGAATCTTCCCCCGCTGCCTTCCTCTATCTCCCTTTCCGCAAATCAGTCCGGTTGTCACAGTATGTTCCAGTTTTTGTCTTCTCATAACGTAGCCGAAAACGATGACTTCATCTTTCTGATATTTGTGATAAGTTGTCTTTGCGACTCAGCTTCCCTTGAAATGTTCTGATTGCTCAGTTTGGCTGTCCAATGAATTTTCATCATTCTTCTATAAAACCACATCTCCAAGGCTTCCATGGATTTTAAAACCTGTTTACTAATTGCCCAGGATTCGCAGCTGTATGTTAAAACTGGATCTATGTAACATACAAAAATTCTTTTTTCAACTCGTGTGTTGAAATAGCAATACAAATACATTAACAGGCATTGATTAACATTTATAGACAGCACGGGCGGGGATGGAGTCAGCAACTGTGTTTCGTTAGTTGGGGTTGTAGAGCTATTTAGAGCTGACGGAGAATATAAAGAATTTTTATATGAGAACACTTCTGGAGAAGTATGAGGAATGTTTAGATGAGAACATTTCTGGAGAAATATAAGGAATGTTTATATGAAAACATTTCTGGAGAAATATGACAATATATCCTAGAGAAATATCAAGAATGTTAAAATGACAAATTTTGGGAGAAAAATGAAGAATGTTTATGTGACAGCGTATCTAGATGTGTGTGAAGAATATTTATACTACAACTTTCTGGAGAAATGTAAAGAATGTTTAACTGACATGGTTTCTAGAGAAATGTAAAGGGATGCTTATACATGATAGTGGTTCGTTATAGCTATCTACCTACCTGTCTACTTGACTGCTTGCCTGCCTAACTTCCTGCCTATCTGCTTGCCTGCCAAACTACCAGCCTACCTAGCTACCTACCTGCCTGCTTACCTATATACCTACCTACCCACCCACCTACCTATCTACCTATCTATGTGTCTGTCTGCCTGTATATCTGTCTGCCTGCCCGCCTGTCTAGCTATCTACCTACCTGCTAACTGAACTAGATGCCCACCTGCATGTCTGGACACCTACCTACAAACCCGCCTGTCCTTCCCTCGGGCTGTCCGACAGCTTGCCGATACGCCAGCCCACCGCCCGTCCACGAAACCGCTTCTGTATCTAGGTCTGTTTTTCTGTCTGCCTCCTGATCAGTACGTCTTCCTTTTCGATTATATATCAATCTTATCTATGCATATATTTGTATACAGACAAACACACACAACAGACAGGCAGACAGAAATAATATATCCTTACAGACAGAGGGACAGGTGCATGGATGGATAGATAGACAGAAAGAAGGACGGACGGACAGATAGACAGGCAGGCAGACAAACAGGTTATAAAGTAGGCGGTATCGCTACCGCGTTCATGAAAAAAAGAAGCTTATACTGTACGTCCGAATTGGATTAAAAAAAACACAGAAAAGTAGACAAACTCATTTCGGGAGTTATTCCCCCCATGGTCAGATAAAATGCTGTAGCTGATCTTTCTTCATTTTTTCAGTCCTCCACGATAAGGATCTTCCCGTTAAGTATAAAATAATCAGTGGGGAAAAACACAAACAGCCTTCGGCGTTGTCGGCCTCCCAGTAATGACTTCACATTCTTCATTGTGCGTCCAGTGCAGGTGGCGAATTTAGAAGGCGCGAAGATCTTAATGCTGTCTGAAGCCTTAATATTGGAGAAGCGAGTTTACATTACCTCTAGCTTCTTCTTCTTCTCCTTCTGCTGTCCTTTATTCCCCCCGCCCCCACATCCAGATTGGGGCATAGGCCTTTTACCAACCCACGCTAAGCCGTCCTATCTGTTGCTATCTCCTGTAGCTCCCTCAATGGCCTTCCATTATTATTCATATCTATACTCTACAGGGAGGCCCTGCTGTACGTCGCTTCGGTTTACGTCGTTTCTCTATAACGTCTGTATCACATAGGGGATATAGCTTCACTTTACGTCGCTACGTTCCGCCATAACGTCGTCACCTGTGTTGCTATGTTGCCGTCTCTTACTACCTTGCGGAGGAACTACGTATTGCCGCGTAGTGTTACCGCTGTGGAACGTCTTCTTACTCAGTTGTTGTCAGTTGTGCGTTAATGATGCCATTTTAAATTGTGTGCAGTGCGTTTTTCTATGATTTTATCGTGTAATCACCCATAACTGTGAGTTCAAAGCGCACAGTAAGTACTGATAATGTGCCTCGTTGTAAGAGAACCAGGAAAAGTGTTACTCTTGAGGTGAAGTTAGATGTGTTACGTCGTTTTGAGGCTGGCGATCGGGCTGTTGATATCGGTAAAGTCCATGGTTTACATCCAACCTACGGTAAGGACAATTGGTGCAGGTGCTTACAAAATAAAAGAGGGTGCTAAAAACGTGACCCTTTTGAGTGCTTCCATGATCACTCGTGCCAGAAGTACTATTATGGAGAACATGGAAGTACTATTTGCCGTCTGGATTGACGACTAGAACCAATGGAATATGCCTGTGAGCAAGATGGTTATCCAAGAGAAAGCAAAGCCTGTCTACGAAGATCTAGTTAAGAAAGCGGGTGAGAGCAGTACTAGTAGTTTAGTAGTTGCTGATGATAGTTGTGGAGCGAGTCGTGGTAGGTTTGAGCGCTTTAAGAAGCGTTCACACATGCACAATATTCAGATAATAGGTGAAGCGACGAGTGCTGACTCTGGAGCTGCAGAGCGTTTCCATGCAGAGTTAAAGGCCCTGGTTGAAGAGGGTGGTTACTCTCCCAAGCAAGTCATCAACGTTGACGAGACAGGGCTTTATTTAAAAGACTGCCACCAAGGACTTATATTTCGAAAGACGAGAAGACTGCACCTGGTTTTAAAGCTGTCAAAGATAGGCTTACTCTTCTTCTAGGTGGCAGCGCTGAAGATGATTTCAAGTTCAAGCCCTTACTAGTGTACCACTCAGAGACACCAAGCGCTCTGTAGGGCTACTCAAAGGAACACTTCGGCATTACACGGGGTGCCAACAAAAAGGCTCGGATAACACGAATGTTATTCCTGGAATGGGTAACTGTTTATGCTATTCCTGCTCTAAGGGAATACTGTGCTAGAGAAAACCTAGCATTTAAGATATTTCTTCTATTGGATAATGCCCCTGGTCATCCAATAAATCTGGACGACTTGTCCGAGAACGTCAAGTTCGTACTCATGCCACCAAACACGACTTCATTGATCCAGCCAACTGACTAAGGTGTAATTGAAAGTTTCAAAAGTTATTATTTGCGTCGCACCTTCTCAAGCTCATCGAGATTACGGACGGTAAAGGTAAGCCTACTATTAAGGGATTCTTGCTAGATGACAACATCCTCAAGACCATTGACAACATTGCGGATTCATGGAGTCAGGTAACGTCAGTATACATGAATTCTGTGTGGCGAAAACTGTTGCCAGAATATGTGCACGGCTTTTGTGAATTTGACAACGTTCATGCTATTCGCCGACATATCGCTAGCTTAGCCACTAAAGCAGACTTTGAATGGACGGAGGAAGCTGACATTGAAGAGTTGCTTGCATCACATGGAGGAGAGTTGTCTAATGAGGACATAATGCAACTCGTGCGGAGAGCTCAGCATGAAGAGAAGCACACTGTTACAAACCCCTGCCTCCACACCTGGAATGTTGACATCTGAACGTTTGTCACAATTCTTTCAATTGATTGATGTGGCAATGGAGATAATAGATGATAATGGCCCGAACAGAGAACGGCGCTTCAAAGTGTCGAGGGCAGTAACAAGCGCCATCAACTGTTACAAGAAGCTATATTCAGAGAAAAGGTAAAAGGCTGTGCAGCAGACACCGGACAAATATTTTGTTCAAGCAGAGAAGAGAGCAAGTCACCAGACTGCTGAACACATTATATGATACTGGAGATATACCTCCTGATTTATGTAACTCTATATTTATTGCAATCCCAAAGAAATCAGGAACCTTGGAATGTGATCAACACAGAACAATTAGTATAATGAGTCACATCACAAAGATTTTGCTAAGAATTATCATGCAAAGAATGAGGAAGAAGATACAACCTGAAATAGGGGAAGAACAATGCGGGTTTGTAGAAGGAAAGGGTACAGTAAATGCTGTGTATATGCTGCAAACAGTTATTGAACGTGCTATAGAAGTAAACAAGGATATACATCTTTGCTTTATTGACTATACAAAGGCTTTTGATAGAGTTAGACATGTCAGTATGGTGGATATGCTTGCAGATCTACAAATTGATGGGAAAGACATTAGACTTATAAAAAACATATATTGGAAACAACAAGCTGCAATAAGGATTGATAATGAAGTGGGACAGTATCAGCCAATTAAGAGAGGTGTTAGGCAGGGATGTGTAATGTCTCCAGATCTTTTTTCCCTGTACAGTGAAAATATTTTCAGAAATGTAGAGGATATAAATGGAATCAGCATTGGAGGACGAAACATCAATAACATTAGATATGCAGATGATACAGTATTAATTGCAGACAATCCGCAGGACCTGCAACAATTAGTAGATGCGGTTGTTGTACACAGTGAGCAGCTGGGGTTAGAATTAAATTGTAAAAAGACTCAGGTTATGGTCGTCAGTAGGAAGGAAGAAGTGCCTCAAAGTAATATACAAGTAAATGGAAATATTCTTCAACAAGTGAATCGGTACAATTATCTTGGAACAGTTATAACATCTGATGGGAGATGCCTTGAAGAGATTAGAACAAGAATCGCCATGGTGAAAGTAGCCTTTAGCAAGATGAAAAACATTCTGACCAATAAAAAGATGTCAATTGAAACGAGAAAAAGAGTGTTGAGGGGATACATAGAGCCTGTTATTTTGTATGGATGTGAAACTTGGACAATGAACAGTCAAGCTGAAAAGCATCTGATGGCTGCAGAAATGTGGTTTCTGAGGAGAATGCAAAGAATACCATGGACAGACAGAAAAACCAATGACCAAGTACTACAGGAGACAAATGAACAACGTAAACTGATTAGAGAAATTAGACGTAGACAGTCAAAATATTTTGGACATGTTATGAGAAGAAATGGATTGGAGAACTTAGTGACAACTGGCAAGATTGAAGGGAACAGACCAAGAGGAAGACCGAGAGGAAAATACCTGGATGGCTTGGCCACATGGCATGGACGAGACAGGAACACTGAGCTGATCCACGACACTGGTGATCGAGTGAAATGGCGAGTCATGACCGCCCACGCTTTCCGGCATGGCACATGATTGATTGATTGAGAGAAGAGCCAGGAAAAGAGGCAGGGAGAGGTTATATGAAGAGGCAAAATGTAATACCTCTACGTCTCAGTAACTGTACCACTCGCTCTCCGACCCACCTCAATTTAGTCAATAAATATTTAAAAAAAAACAACAACACCAAAATAAGCATTACATAATACACTGTATTTCATTTAATTCTATGCGAAATAGTGTTTCGCTATACGTCGTTTCACATAAAATCGCGTTTTCCAAGAACGTAACCCCGACGTTAACCGGGGCCTCCCTGTAGTTCTCTTTTCCTTGCGTTTTTAAGCCTCTCGCTGTTTCGTTCGTCTTGTAGGTTCAGGCACGAGATTGTCTAATTATACTGTTCGGAGTTTTCCCACAGCATGTTAGTGACAGACAGTGTTGGAGATCCATTGCAGCCAACCTTCATTGTGAAGACGGCACCTGATTGATTGATTGTTTCCTATCCAGCGCCAGCGTCTCTTCCTCAACTCTTGAGTCACTGGACTTTGTTTAGCTCTCTTCATGAGCTGTAGATTGGTGATGTTGCCATACCTAGCTAGAGTCTCCTAAATTATAGGGCGAGAGATCGCCGTTGCTGCCTTGTCCATGGAATCTTTTCTAGAGAAGAGTCTTCTAATGTATCAGGATGTGATGGAGGACCTGTACAATACTATGTTCTTGTTAATAAAACCTAAAACTTCTTTCTACTTCGTTCACCTTCAGACGCCAGTAGTAAGGTAGGGGGTAACTAATTATTATTTCAGGAGCCGCTCCTTTGAGGTGACGTCATATTTTGCTATATGAAGAGTATGGCTCCTGATCCATGATGTCAAAAACCGACTCCAAATATTTCAAATTTCCCGCAGTGTTTTGGTACTTCCGGTCTTTGGTACTTCCTGTGTGTCTACGAGTCAACCGACCATGCGGGCACGCTTCCGGTTTTGGGAGTTTAAAAAGTCAAACTTTATTAAAAAGTAAAGTATTTACGAAATAATTTATTTATAAATAAACATGAGTGTCCATGAATGTGTGCACGCGCGCGTGTGTGTGTGTGTGTGTGTGTGTGTGTGTGTGTGTGTGTGTGTGTGTGTACAGGGGGTATGCCGACGTGGGGGATCGGAACACAAGGGAATGGGCCCCTAGTCCTACTATTAGCCTTTGCTCCGAGAGGGAGCCATCAAAACCACACCTACTGTGAGAAATGAAGATTGAAAACCAACATTGCCCCTGGCCAGACCAAGTGCATTAAAGGCAATACTACACTTTGATCTTAAAAAAGTACGATAGACAATGTCAATGAGTAAATCGAGCATTTTCAACTTTAGGAAAAAGGCTGAGGCGAAATTATGGCTGTTAAATACTAGCGAGGTAATACACTATCATAAATAATAAACATTTAATGACATATAAAATTGTTTTATGTCGAGAGAATCTATCATACAGTACTAGACTCCTCATTAAACAATCAATTTAAATAACAACCTCATGAATATTGTGAAATATACAATAACATTTAAAATCATTATAACAACACGAGTTATTGCCCTTTGCATATCAAAATAATAGTCTCCACTTGCTACTTTCCCCAAGTAAAAAATTTTACGCGCAACCAGAATGGTAAAGTTTACACAGAGGTCAACTCATGACATGTGAATTACTGTCTCGTGATAAAAGTTGATTGTCGACAAGCTGCGCGCCAGGGATTCTGAAGTTATTGCACGTGTCTCTCTGTCCGGGTGATTCTGATTGTTTTATCGTTGACTTTCTCTTTTTTTTTGTTTCTTTCTCTTTCGCTATGTAACTAGTGTTAGAACTAACGCTCGGTGGTGAAATTTGGAATACAGAGGTTTTAAACGGTGCTGAATCGATTGAGCACATATCTGAAGGTGTCAGCAATTATTCTAAGGAACTTTGCTTTGGTGCCAATTATGTAAACAGGGTAAAAATTAGGGTAGAAATTTCAAAAATGTCAAAAATTCATACAACATTTAGAAAGTTAAAGTTTAAGAAGTTTTAAGTTTAAAAACTTTAAAATTTGAAGATTTTAAAAAGGTTTCAAAAATATAAAAACATTTTTAAAATTTTCAACAATTTCAAAGTCATAAAAAATTCAGAAAGTTAAAATTAAAAAAGTAATAAAATTATAAACTTTAAAAATCTACGATGTAAAAAAAAAAAATTAAAATTTTTAAAATTTTAAAAAGTTAAACAGTAATAAAACATTCAGAAAATTAAAGTTAAATAAGTAATAAGTTTTAAAATGTTAAAAGTAAAGATTTTATAAAGTTGTAAAAGTTTTAAAATTTCAAAAAGTTCAAAGTCTAAAAGGTTAAGAAAGTTCAAAGTCATAAAACATTCAGAAAGTTAAACAACGCCTTCCTCACTAATTTGCTTCGGCTGGAAAGATCCCAATTTGGTGCACCTCACATAGCCATCTGAAACAACAAATGCTAAACTTAGGACTGATACTGCGAACCAGATCAGTCCTTACATAGTATGAATATCTAGTGAAAATGTGAGGTGGTAGTTCGAATTTTAGAATTGATAAAAGTGTGCGCTCATACATGCAGAAAGCAGACTGTAAACTTTTCCTGGCTTTGTAACTTTTTTTTTTTAACACTCGTGCAACTCAGGTTAGAATTAACGCACGGTTAATGCACAAGTTTGGAATAAAGAGGTTTTGAATGAAGCTTAATCGATTGAGTATATCTCTGAATTTGTAAACAAATAGTCTAAGGCACTTTGCTGGGGTGCCAACTAAGTAAACGCGGGAAAACATGGAAAAATATAAACACATAACTACAATTCGTGTCAAAATGTTACGGCTCGAAAGGCAAAACCGTGCGTATGCATAAGGTGTAAGAAATCTGCTTTAGTCTGTAGTAATGTCACAAAAGTGTTAACAAATATGCTAGTTGCAACTGCTGGCAGCGTATTAACTGCACAAGACAAAATTCGGATGGCTATATCAGAGCACAGACCAAGAAGAAGTCACTAGGTAGGAAATGTGTTAACCAAAGGGTAAAAATATTCGTCAAACTTATAGATATCTCGTTCAAATATATAAAAATAGGAAAATTTGGTAGTCAAATGGGGAAATATCGGTCAAACTTATAAATATCTCAACCAAACTTATAAATATGTCGACCGAAATAAGATAATATGTTACCCAAAGGGTAAAAGTAGTGGACAAGCCTATAAACATTTCAACCAAACTTATACAAATTAGGGAAAATGTTAGCCAAAGCAACTAAAATGTTCACAGAACAAATAAATATTTCAATCAAACTTATGAAAAGTAGGAAAACATTTGTTAACCAAATGTGACAAATTTTGGTCAAATAAAAAAATATTTCAACCAAACTTATGAAAAGCAGGAAAACATTTGTTAACCAAATGTGACAAATTTTGGTCAAGTAAAAAATATTTCAACCAAACTTATAAATATTTTGTCAAGACTTATAGAAAGTAGGAAACTGTGTCAACCAATTGTGAAAATTGTTTTGGCCAAGTAAAGAAAATTTTCAACCAAACTTATAAAAAGCCGGAAACATTGTTAACCAGATGTGAAAAAAGTTTGGCCAAATTTAAACCAAGCTTATAAATATCTCAGCCAAACTTATGAAAAGTAGGAAAATTTGTTAACCAAATGTGAAAAATGTTGGCTACATTTCAACCAAACTTAAACATATTGCATCCAAACTTATACGAACTAGGAACGTTTGTTAACAAAATGTGAAAATTTTAGGCCAAATTTTAACCAAACTTATACATATCTCAACCGAACTTATAAAAATTAGGAGCCATTGTTAACGAAAGGAAACAAAAATATTGGCCAAGTAAAAGCATTTCAACCAAACTTGCAAATATCTCGGCCAAACTTATAAAAGGTAGGAAACCTTGTTAACCAACGGTGACAAAATTTTGTTCAAGTAAAGAAAGATGTGAATCCAGACTTATAAAAAGTAGGAAAATGATTTAAACAAACGGGGAAAATATTGGTCGTACTTATAAATTTCTCATCCAAACCTATGAAAAGTAGGAAATTTTGGTAACCAAAGGCGAAAAAGATTGACCAAGTAAAGAAATATCTCGTCCAATCTTATGAAAAGTCGGAAAATGTGTTAGCCAAATGGGAAAAATGATTGACCAATTAACGAAATATCTCGTCCAAACTTATGAAAAGTGGGAACAATTGTTAACCAACTGGAAAAAAATCAGCGCTAAATGGGGAAAGTATTGCCCAAGTAATGAAATACATCGGCCAAATTTATGAAAAATCTGAAACTTTGTTAACCAAATGTGAAAAAATATCGGCGAAAGACAGAAATATTTCAACTAAACTTATAAAAAGTAGGAAAATTTTTCAGCCAAATGGGAAAAAGATCTTCCAAATACAGAAATAACGCAACCAAACTTATTAAAAAAAGGAATAATATTGACCAAGTAACGAAATATCTCGTCGAAACTTATGGAAAGTAGGAACAATTGTTAACCAAATGGGAAACATCTTGGCCAAGTAAGAAAATTGTCTGTTCTGTGTGAAGGCTGAAGTTGAAGTGTGTCTAAGTGACAATCGTGTTGTTAATCAACGCTACTTGATGACGTAGCATTTGTGGTGCTACATCGTGCTTAATGTTGTTACTATTTCTATTTTTATTCACTTATGTGTGTGCACATCAGTTCACTCTCTACATGCCTGTCACAGACTATATGACACAAGTAAAGAAATATCGCATCCACACTTATAAAAAGTAGGACACTTTGTTAAACAAATGGGAAAAAAATATATTGATCAAAATAGGAAAAATCTCATCCAAATTTATGAAAAGTAGGAACATTTGTTAACCAAAGGGAAAACAATCTTGGCCAAGTATGAAAATTTATTAGCCAAATGAGAACAATATTGACCAAGTAACGAATACATCGGCCAAATTTATGAAAAGTCGGAAAATTTGTGAGAGAAGGTTAATAGGGAGAACGGCAGAGATAAGGTTAATGGGGAGAACAATAGAGAGAAGATTAATAGGGAGAATGGAGGAGAGAAGGTTAATGGGGAGAACGGAGGAGAGAAGGTTAATAGGGAGAACGGCAGAGAGAAGTTTAATAGGGAGTACGGAGGAGAGAAGATTAATAGGGAGAACGATAGAGAGAAGGTTAATAAGGGGAACGGCAGAGAGAAGGTTATAAGGAGAACGGAGGAGAGAAGGTTAATGGGGAGAACGGCAGAGAAAATGTTAATATTGAGAACGGCAGAGATAAAATTAATAGGGAGAAAGGCAGAGAGAAGGTTAATAAGGAAAACGGTAGAGAGAAGGTTAATAAGGAAAACGCTAGAGAGAAGATTATAGGGAGAACGGCAGAGAGAAGGTTAATAAAGAAAACGTTAGAGAGAAGATTATAGGGAGAACGGCAGAGAGAAAGTTAATAAGGAGAACGGCATAGAGAAATTTAATGGGAAGAACCGTAGAGAGAAGATTAATAGTGAGAACGGTAATGTGCACCGGACTTCCCAAATAAATGCAAACATGTCACATGTATTTCCAGTATTTCTGGCCGTTCCACAACCATTAATTACATTTCTCCAAATAGTCCCAATAGTTTTGTCCGTGCCATAACCATTACAACATTTCCACAAATATCCCCAATGTTTACTGCTGTCTCAGCAGTCTTGTACTAAATAACGTATGAGAAGTTTTCTTGCCACATAATCCTACATTTATCCCTGCATCTGTCTTCACGCTAATCCTGCTCACGAGATGAAATCCCCTGCAGTTACTCGAAGATGAAATGCCACTCAGTTACGCTAATACCTTTCACCAGATGAAATTCCATACACGCATAATGACCTTATTAAAAATAGACCGTAAACCCGATTATGGTAACAATGTTACAACCACGAATCGGTGCATCTCTACCGGGAACAATATTTGCTTTCATCTTCATCAGTCGCGGGAGTATTGTTCAAAGTGATAATCGGCTGACGAAATGACAGCGAGTTTCCGATTTGTGTAGGATTGATGGGTGCTCTAGATAGGGCTAATGCTGCAGCGCATAATTCACTTAAGTTTTACGGGACGGAATATAAAACTAATTCATTTGATCTGATCTTACTCAAGTTAAATATAGCTACGAAGCCATCTTTATTTTAGAGAAAATAACTATTAATACTTTCTTAACTTTTATTGAAAGAAAAATAACCATTAATCCTGCCTCATCTTTATTTTAGAATAATAACTATTAATAACTTTCGAAGAGCTCATTTTTCTCAAACTTCCGGTGTGTTGATGACGTGGCAGGTTCAGTCCTACACCGGTCAGTTGGACTCAGATGTTGACTTCTCATCCTTACTAGGGGTCGTACATTACAAGTACGTTTGAAGTCAGAGTTGATTCGCATGATGGCAAGGGTCACTGGTAATATGGAAAGCTAATCCACACGCAAAAATCAGTTCAGTGCACTGGAATTACTAGCACGTGTATAGACAACGCTCGAGTTCATAGCGAGCTAGGGCAAAAACAAACAAACATACAAACAAACAAACTTTCTGTTTTTCCTGTATTTATCACTCTTATATACTGGGTGTCTCTGTATTTATCACTCTTGTGTACTGGACATTTCTGTAGTTCAAAACAATGTTTTCCCGTGATGAATTTGAATAACGAAGACACAAACAATAGATTGCACGATTTATTGCCTGGCATATTTCGCTGCATCTCGTCAGGTACATACTGCAGAAATCACACAACTTACGTGAATTAATTAGATAAATCATTCAAACTGAAATATACACATGTTCGCACAGTAATGTCGATTGTCTACCACGGTAATTTTAAACTGACTAATATGTCTTTCTGCTTACACAAGGACGGCTTACGAAGGCTGATTAGTATAGCTTCAGCAAACTTTAACAATCGACTACTTTGTGTGTTGAACAACACACAGAAGGCACTGTCTCTTTCAACCACGTGACCACTCTCGAGCACATGTCTCCCGACCGATGAAGCCAGACTTTTCCGGTGTGTCGGCCTGCCTAGGCTACCGTCTTCTGTGTGTAGTATCTTATCCAACCAATTCGGAATATGTTCCGAAACCCTGCAATGTAACTGTCGCTCAGTTCTGCCTATGTAGATGGCCTCGCATCTGCATGTAAATTGGTAAATACAATTTGATTTGGCGTACAAAGCTACAGGTTCTTTTACTGCTGTGACTCGGATCGGTGTGTTTCTGTACCTGATGACTAGTGCTGCAGCACAGAATGTTCGCTCGACTGCTGGGGTGAGCCGGTCCCGCAGACGTTGCATTACGTCATCTCCTCGGAAGGTTAGCTGGATGAATACTTTGAGTTTAGGGACTGTAGTTAGTTCTGATTTCGGTTTGGGCTGTTGGCAGTGGCGCTTTATAATGGCGCTTTATAATAATAATAATAATAATAATAATAATAATAATAATAATAATAATAATAATAATAATAATAATAATAATAATAATGGCGCCTTTTTCTGTCGTTACGTGGACGATATACTAATTATCACCACAGACGAGCTACAAGCAACGTCGTTCCAGGCCACAATGAACGAGACACATATAAACATCTCTTTATCTATGGAACACGAACACAACGAAGCGTTGCCGTTTCTAAATATCCTAATGAGACGTAGAGCAGATGGCACAATTCAAAGATCGGTGTACCGCAAAGAAACATGGACTGGCCAAAACTTAAATTTTCAGAGCTTCGCACCTGTCCAGTACAAACGGGGCTTAGTACGGACCCTGTATGACCGTGCTAGGAAGATATTCACCCAGGACACACTGACAGAGGAATTTAAAACTCCGAAGAATGCCTTAAACCTGAATGGGTACTCCACAGGATTTATAAAGCGCCACTGCCAACAGCCCAAACCGAAATCAGAACTAACTACAGTCCCTAAACTCGAAGTATTCATCCAGCTAACCCTCCGAGGAGATGACGTAATGCAACGTCTGCGGGACCGGCTCACCACAGCAGTCGAGCGAACATTCTGTGCTGCAGCTCTAGTCATCAGGTACATAAACACACCGATCCCAGTCCCAGCAGTGTGGAGAAACGCCAGTGGCCCATGTCCTCATGCCTTGTTTGATTTTGGGTAAACAGTGGGAAACAGCTTTCGGGAACCCTCAGTTCTCTTATTCGCTCAATCCCCATGGAAGATAGTTCTCTTGGTTACTTTAACAACCCGATCTTCTTAATAGAATTATTAGAAATATGTATTTTCTTCGGGGAAAACCCGATAGGGCACCTTGCACCAAATACGCACTAATGTAAGTTCTGGGGCCATCAATATCCGTTTAAACAACTACCATTTGTAGACTGCCTCATGTCAATTTGACACTTTAAAGAGTGAGACAAATGAAGTGCAGCATCCTACTGGTGGATTTGAAAAGGTAAAAACAGATTTTATTTAGTCCTGCCAGACCTTGGCCTAAAAATCTATGTTGTCTCGACTTGTGAGACGAATTGGCGAAACGGCAGTCACGCCATATTGTAGTGGGTTGACCGTTGGCCAATCTAGCTAAGCATCTTGTTCTTAGCATCGCCTGGGAACGGGTTCCACCCATCTATCTTCTTGAGCCGGAAGAGGGTATCCACTGTGCTATCTCTTTCATCTTTTAGCCGATGGGATGGCCAGGTGGATCGAATAGTTACTGGTCATTAAGATGATGCCAGAGAATAAATAGAACTCATCTACACATATGGCTTATGCAAAGCACTGCCGGTACATTGCGGCGACAGCTCAGACAAGAGCAGCAGCCGGAAGGGGTAGTATCTTCTTTCCTATTCTTGCTAGGAATAGGGAACTACACTTCTTTCCATACCGAACCCTACTATAATATTAGTTAAGGGGAGGAAACACACATAATTACGCACACAACACCACAAGAGTTTGTCGTGAGAAAAAGAGGGTTTGCAAGTGAGAGGGAAGCCGGGAAACGAATGTGCCCAGTAATAATAAAGGCATGGTATGAGAGTGGAGAGTGAATCTGGTATAAAGAAAATGGGTAAGGTACATAGGGTCAAACGACAAGACCTCGACAAGCTGAAGGCCTAGTTTAGGAAAGACGCCGCCAATCCAGGACCTCTTGTCAGGTCAGGCCAATTCACGCAGGTCTACTAAATAGCTATATATCTATTACTATTATATATTTTGTGAATGCAAACTTATATGCTGAGACCATTAGAAGTCTCCTTGTAGACTGTACCTGAAGTTTAAGCTGAAGACTTTCACCAATATTTATCATCTCCAGGGTCCTTCTTTTGGACGTGAATAAATCGGACAGTATCGACAGAGCCTCTATGCTAAAGCTATATACCCCTGATGAAGCCAGGTCAAGGTAGTGGCCAGACCGCGCATGGTGTTGCTATCTCTGAGAGAGAGGCAAGGCTGGTTTTGGGCGAATGACAATTTGCGGTGATGGCGCAACTCAAGTCCTTTCGACGACATAGGCACGAGTACAGTTAGGTTCGTGTCTGGGCCTACGCATAATTATCCTGCATACCCAATTTTGTCCAGGACAGTGAAAGGCACCTATCCATTCCACATTCACGAACTCTTCCCATTATTTGAAATCATACCCATCCTTGTCAGTGACATTGAAAGACCCAAACCCATTCCCCATTCAAGAACTGTTCCCATTGTAGCCAAGTGATGTATTCCTGTACCATGGGGCTACAAAGAACACAGGACTCACTGTGTAGAGAAGACCACTGGAACTAGTAGGCCTGGTTCTACAGCGGCCTGTTGTTCGAACAACCTACGGGGGAAGGAAAGAACTGAAGACTTATTCGGTGAGCTGTATGTGGACGGAACGGACATTGACTACAGCTTGGTCTATGATGGAAAGTCATGAGGCTCTGTGCCTGAACACTTTATCCCTGTTTTATCTGTAGAGAACTATCTGTTTTTAAACTGCCTTGATGTTTTCCTGTGCTGTACTTTATTAAGGTATTAAATTACAATTAAAGTTACTCTGACGATCGCCATGTTATCTATGGGTCAGCCAGAAAGACACCTCAGGGAATAGGCCCCGAGGTCGAAAGAGAGAGTGACAGTGAGTCCGGGGAACGGAGGAGGGTTGGCAAGCAAAGACCTATCCCAGCCAGAGCGAAAGAATAGTATTGACGCATTGTGACAAGGGTATTTGGGACCCTCCACATAACTTGTTACAAGCAGTAAAACAACCTGTAGCTTTGTACGCCAAATCAAATTGTATTTACCAATTTACATGCAGATGCGAGGCCATCTACATAGGCAGAACTGAGCGACAGTTACATTGCAGGGTTTCGGAACATATTCCGAATTGGTTGGACAAGATACTACACACAGAAGATGGTAGCCTAGGCAGGCCGACACACCGGAAATGTCTGGCTTCATCGGTCGGGAGACATGTGCTCGAGAGTGGTCACGTGGTTGAAAGAGACAGTGCCTTCCGTGTGTTGTTCAACACACAAAGTAGTCGATTGTTAAAGTTTGCTGAAGCTATACTAAACAACCTTCGTAAGCCGTCCTTGTGTAAGCAGAAAGACATGTTAGTCAGTTTAAAATTACCATGGTAGACAATCGACATTATTGTGCGAACATGTGTATATTTCAGTTTGAAGGATTTATCTAATTAATTCACGTAAGTTGTGTGATTTCTGCAATATGTACCTGACGAGATGCAGCGAAATATGCCAGGCAATATATCGTGCAATCTATTGTTTGCGTCTTTGTTATTCAAGTTTCTGTATTTATCACTCTTGTGCACTGGGTGTCTTTGTATTTATCACTCTTGTGCACTATATTTTTTCGTATTTATCAGTCTTGTGCACTGGAGTCTCTGTATTTATCACTCTTGTGCACTGGACGTTTATGTATTTATCACTGTTGTGCATTAAATGTTTATGTATTTATTACATTTGTTCACTGGACGTTTCTGCATTTATTACGATTCTATACTGGACGCGTATGTATTTATCACGCTTGTAAACTGGCGTGGAGTCTGTATTTATCACTATTGTATAAATGACGTTTCTGTATTTATTACCCTTGTATACTGAACGATTCTGTATTTATCACTCTTGTGCAACGGCCATTTCTGTATTTATCACTCTTGTAATCTGGTCATTTCTGTATTTATCACTCTTGTGTACTGAAAGTTTCATTATTTATCACTCTTGTGCACTAGAAGTTTCTGTATTTATCAATCGTGTGCACTGAACGTTTCTGTATTTATCACTCTTGTATACTTGACGTTTCTGTATTTATCAATCTTGTATACTGGAAATCTCTGTATTTATCACTCTTGTATACCGAACGTTTCTGTATTTATCACTCTTGTATACTTAATGTTTCTGTTTTTATCACTCTTGTATACTGGAAATCTCTATATTTATCACGCGTGTAAGCAGGATGTTTCTGTATTTATCACTCTTGTATACTGAACGTTTCTGTATTTATCACTCTTGTGTAGTCAACGTTTCTGCATTTATCACTCTTGTGTAGTAAACGTTTCTGTATTTATCGCTCTTGTATATATGACGTTTCTATATTTATCACTCTTGTATACTGGAAATCTCTGTATTTATCACTCGTGTAAGCAGGATGTTTCTGTAGTTATCACTCTTGGTTACTGAACATTTCTGTATTTATAACGCTTGTGTACTGGACGTTTGTGTATTTATCACTCTTGTATACACGACGTTCCTGTATTCATCACTCTTGTGTACTGGACGTGTCTGTATTTATCCCTCTTGTGTACTTGGCGTTTCAATATTTATCACCTGCATATACTGGACGTTTCCGTATTTATCACTGTTAAATACTGGACGTTTCTGTATTTATCTTTCTTGTTTACTGGACGTTTCTGAATTTCTCACTCTTGTTCACTGCGCGGTTATGTACTGATCAATCTGTTATACTGGGTATTGATGCATTTATCACTCTTGTGTGCTGAAAGTTTATGTATTAGCTAATATTTATTACTCGTGTATACTTGACGTTTCAGTGGTTATCACTAGTGTGCAATGGGCGTTTCTGTATTTATCACTCTCGTATATTTGACGTTTCTGTATTTATCACTCTCGTATACATGACGTTTCTGTATTTATCACTCATGTTTACTTGGCGTTTCTGTATTTATCACTCATGTTTACTTGGCGCTTCTGCATTTATCACTCTTATATGCTTAACATTTCTGTATTTATCACTCTTGCATAATGTAAATTATTCGATTCCGGGCTTCGTCTTTAGGTTCACGAGTGAATTTTTTCGGGGTCTCTTGTGGGTTGTCGCTAGAGCTACGGAGTTCGTGCTTTGTGCGACGGAAAGAGCCAGAGCCATCTGGGATAAAACTACGTGCAATATATATATATATATATATATATATATATATATATATATATATATATATATATATATATATATATATATATATATATATATATATGCCGGCTTCGTGGCTTAGAGGTTATGACTTTTCTCCGTAGTCTCGTATACTCTCGTCGGTGACGGGATGACGGTAAGAATCAGCAGTGGTTCGAATCGCATCGGTAACTTACGGGGTATGTGAGCCGGCTGCTGAGAAAGCAATGGCAAACTACTGAGCGTAATCTTGCCAAGAAATCAACATAAAGCTGAAAGATGCTGGTGTTGACAGCGATGTCCTGTAAAGGATATGGAAAAATATATATATATATATATATATATATATATATATATATATATATATATATATATATATATATATATATATATATATATATATATATATATATATATATATATATATGTACTTTGGGAAATCATGAGGAATATGGGCTTTCCATCACATGTAGTACATCTCATAAAAATGCTATATCTAGACCAACAAGCAGCAGTTAGAATAGATGGCGAGACATCAGATTGGTTTGACATCAAGCAAGGAGTCCGTCAGGGCTGCGTGCTGTCACCCTATTTGTTTAACCTGTACTCCGAAAATATAATGAGAAATGTAAGAGATGATATAAACAGGGAGCCATATGATGCCCTAAATATCGGCGGTCATGACATACCAGAGATTCGATATGCTGATGATACAGTATTACTATCCACAACACAGAATGGCATAGAAAACCTAATAGCCTCAACACAATTGAATAGTGAAAATCACAACTTATATCTTAACATAGCAAAAACTAAAGATAATGCATACAGATAAAACTACTATGGAGAAAGAAATATACATTAATGGGAGAAAATTGGAGGTGGAGGAAAGTTTTGAATATCTTGGGTCATTGATTACCAATAATGGTGACACAATGAAAGAAATTAAACGGCGACTATCCATTGCTCTTCAAAGACTAAAACAGATGAATAAATTATGGAGTGGGACAGACAGAACTACAAAAATTAGATTTTTAAGAGCATGCATCTTTCCCATTGCAACATACGCCTGTGAGACATGGACACTTACTAAACAAGCTGAACAGCGCATACATGCCTTTGAATATAAATGTTATAGACGAGTTCTAAGAATATCTTGGGTAAAGAAAAGAACAAATGCATCCATACTTCAAGAGTTGAATATTGAGGAGGGATGGCTATTAAAGACGATAAAACAAAGAAAATTGAAGTATTTTGGTCACTTGAAACGTCACGACAGTTTGGAGAGAACAATAATGGAAGGGTATATGCCTGGGAAGAGAGGAAGAGGAAGGCCAAAGAGAAGATGGGTGCAGGATGTGGCGGATGATCTCCAGATGGGTGTATCAGACGCGGGACATCTTGCTTGTGATCGAGAAGTTTTCCGGAAGGTTGTTATGGGAGCGAGGTTCTGCAAAGGACATGCTACTGAATGAATGAATGAATATATATATATATATATATATATATATATATATATATATATATATATATATATATATATAT
>JACEFZ010010052.1:220000-235000 GCA_014155875.1 Cepaea nemoralis | reverse complement strand
AAATTAAACAAAATGTTTTACCGACGGATTATAAAGATTGACCTCCAACACTGTTATGAATGTGCCTTGGGTCTCGGTATAGATCAGCTCTCGGGTAAATAGGAGCAGCATAATTTACACCCGACTTCTCCAAAGTATAGACATGAAGTGTTTGTTTCTCTATAGACTATGATTAGACGTCGCGTTTGAGCAAATATGAACCCCTTACAAAGCCCAGAGAAGTTTCATATTTATAGGGCGAATATTCACCTCCTACCTCGGATCATTGACGCATTTGTGTGTGAGTTCTCATGAACAGTCCGAAGATCCACCGATTTTTCCCACCGGGTAAACGGAGATTTTAATGATTTTCCAACCTCAAAAATCACGAAAAAGAAGGTATGGTTTACGCACCACAAAAATAATCTACAGCACGAACTTGGAGTGATCCCTGGGGGGGGGGGAGAGGGGGGGGGGGTGGAGACCCAAAGGGGTCATGAAGTTAGGAGTTTTGTTGACCGGACGTACACTAGCTTGATTTTCGTGGGTGGGGTATTGATGCATGACAAGGCAAATGTGATCAGAACCCCTTACGCTCATGTGTATAGTGTGAAGAACAGTTACCCCATAACTGACTGGCCATATGGTACAGTCGATATTCAGTACTCCAAGGAAAGATCAAACTAGCCATTTTATTAACATTTTCTTAATAGCTTTTTAATTATGAAACCTACATAGTTGGATACATCTTGCAAAAACAAATCCAAAGTTACCTTATTCAAGTCTATAGGCCAATTCTAAGCCAAGATATTAATGTTTGTGTGTCAGTTTATTATTTAATATGAACAAAGAGGAAAATACTATTTGAGCACGTTGGACAAGTGTGACCTACGCACTCACACCACTGTTGGTAACATAGGCACTCAAGGGAGATCAGAACTACCGAGGTTTCCTAACTAAGGGAAAGATAACTGCTGCTGATTTATTTACACACACAGACAGATATGTACACCTCAACGTCATGATGTGATGACGTCAGACTGCGCGTGCCGTCTGTATGCGCGGTCTGTCAGCGTAGATCCATTTTTACAAAAGAAGTCCTGTTGAAAAGTTGCAAAATTGTCAACGATCTACTATTAAAGATTATGAGAGATGAAAAATTACACATAAAAACAAAAATGGGCGTTGAATGTAAACATGCATTTATTATCATTGTAGTCGATGTGAATATTTCCATAACCATATTAAATATTCATAGCTGGAGTATGACAAGGAAAATTGCTATTTCTCGCCATTGAAATATCACATAACAGCATGAGATCTCCATAAATTCAATGGTCGAAAATACCCGTAACAATGGGTGATAAATTATATAATATATAGTAGAACAAAGTATCACGTCCCATAAAACAGTATTTACGAGTTTACTTACACATTAGAATAGATTGTCTTGTTCTCCAGTATAACAGGATTCCAGAAACGCCAGAATAGAGAACGTAAACGTGGAGGGAAAAACTATATCCAGTAATCGGTGTCTGTTTTAACGCGATCTTGAAATAATCGGGGAATTTAACATCGCGGGCATTCTTAATCTCCTCAGATCGGAGACACCTAAAAAAAAAAAAAATACATTGCCGAACATAACCGCAAATATATTGCGGTTAAATTCGGCGATCCTGAATCGTAGTGGCTAGATCAAACTGACATCTAATCAGACCACAGCTGCTACCATTAGTAGTGAGTCTCTTCGCTGGTTGCAGAAGATAAAGAGGAACGCGTATGGGAATATCTCGAGTGTTGTGATGTTTGGTCTGGGCTCAGCTCAAATCATCTCAGTTAAGACATTGTAAAGAAAAACACGATTCTACGAAAAACTATCTAAAAACATAATGCTGCAAAAAACTATCTATCAACAACATAATAATCCAGACTAAACAATTACTGAACAACCAGGACAAGTTTATGGAAACATCGCAAACAAAAACAGTCTGGCGTGTTGACGTGATTAGGCAGTCTAGTTTCTACCGTTGGAAGAATTAACAAATGGCGTATGCTAAAAGTGCTCTCTCAAGTCTTCACGATATAAGGAAAAAAGTGGAGCATACAAACATGAAGGATGCACTCAGACAGAAATGGATTCGGACGCTACTTTTTACAATGATTTTAAAGAGTTTAGTTGATAGTTGAACTGAGTTGAGTTGAATCAAGACACTCAGGACAGACATTCCCATACACGCTCCGTTCTATCTTTAGCAACCGGTGTGGAAGAGAATACCAGTAAGAGCTTAACAACTTATCAAAAAGCACGCAAAATACGGAGATATTTGTTGGATGAAACAAAATTACCAATTAAAATATGAAACTGAATAATGAAGAAATAATGATTGTCAGTGACCATCGATTTTTCCTTACAACTATTCATACTATCGGGCAGCCATTAAAAGGCCAGGAACAATACAGGAACGGACTGCTCGCGCTGTCTAAAATTGGCAAAAATATGAAACTATTTTCAACCAACAAAAAACTAGATTCCGTTCTAAAAATGAAACAACATTGTTTAGTTTTACAAACTCTCCGCTTCATTGTCGCCGTGTAAATAATAGTATTCACACGCGCCTCTATACTAAGCTTTTCTTCAGAGAGGGAATTTCTTCTGGAACTGTGGTTTTGTAGTCCTTGTAGAGTTTCTATAATATCATCAAATGGCACATCAGAAGACGAGATCAAAAATAGATACAGAAAGGCAAACCAACTCATTGGACAAATGACACCAATACTAATGAAAAAACACGTATCAATAAATGCTTAAAAAAACTCTACAACACAATCTTCCTACTAACTCAATGGTTCCAATGCTAAACCTGGACAATGACAGGAAAAGAGAAAAAAAAAATTACAACAACGGATATGAGATTCCTAAAAATAATACTTAATATAAAGAAGAGAGAAAATCAGAAATTAAGAGATCAGCAATAAAGTGGGGGTTATAGCAGCGGTAGATTTCATTACAAAATCAGCAAGTTAAATGGTTTGGCTATATAACTAGGCTACCGACTAACAGTATACCACAACAAGCAATGATGGGACCAAAGGGATCTTAAAGACAAATGTAAACGATGGACAGAAGGAATAACAGAATCCATGGGAATCACGATATATGAAGTCCATAAACGGGCACTCTGTCGCTGTTTATGATTCACCTCGACACCGCAAAGTACCAGAGAAAGAAGATGAGATGGTAGTATTTCTTGTAATTTCTGTACGATTGAAAACTGAATTAAAGTTTTTGATGAAAGCTATAGTTACAAAGTGTACACGTTATTATGATGATAATTGGTCTAGTGTTTAAGCCCCGTTAGGCGGACAGTAAGAGCATTGCTTTGCTGATCCGGCAGCTTCTACAGCTTCTCTTGTTCCAGAGGTACAGGTGTTACATTCCTCTGGAGTAAGCTAGGCTGGTCGAGAGAGGGATCATGTTGCATAGGCAATACAAGGTCTCTACAATTCAGCCCAGGCTTTGTGCTATAGAGAAATAACTCCATCCATTGTCCCTGCAATGGGTTGTAATTATTATGTGTTTTCTTAAAGCACAATGTAACAAACTATCGTCTGCCAAGACGACAAGGTGCCAGTTATATGAATATGTGGTTACAGTTACACACACAAATAACCCCCCCCCCCCCCCCCCCCCCCCCCCAACACACAGACTACCTCTCGGCTACACACATAACCACCTCTCGGCTACTCACACACACATACACACGCACAGACATACTCAATGCAACAACGTAAACATTAACGAAACAACACGCTTGTAATACCAACCACATCACCCCATAAGTTCCCTTGTGGTCAATAAACATCAGACATTAGCCCCATATGACCAATGTGCCTTCATAATCCTCATGCGCCATGCCGATAAGCGTGGGCGGTCATGTTTCGCCATCTTACAAGATAACCAGTGTCGTGGATCAGCTCAGTGTTCTTGTCTTGACCATGCCACGTGGCCAAGCCACCCAGATAGTTACTTCTCTTCGTTTCCCATGTTCTTTTCCCTCAGCCTCTGTTTCTTCTATTTCTACGAGCGTCAAACAATACACGTGTGTTCATTTATGTTCCCTCCACTGACGTCTAAAAAAGAAGATATTTCAATGCAGACAGAATTCTTAGAAGAAATCCTCAAATAATTCTTTTCCATAATTTGTTCCCCGTAGCTTTTTGGTAGATACAGTTAACCGTTTTACTACAATAAGTGCGCCAATCAAGCAATTGACGCAGGTACGTCTATTTTTTCTAAAGTTTACAAAAACTAATTGCGCAAAGAGAATATCTCTACTAGTAATTTTAATGATATGTTAACGATACGCTAAATACTGTAATTATACTGTATTTATACTTTCAATGAAAACTTAAATTTGATTTCAATATATACAGAATTACCCGAAGCGCTCGTGGAATTTCCAAATTCCAACTCCACAAGGAATTCGATCCCTGAAGAAACGAAACTGCGACACATGTGATATTATTTGCTGGACAACAATGAGACATGTCGTTCGATAAAATAAATATTGTATTTTTACACGGTGAGAACGGGGTCTGGGTTTGTTTCTTTCAATTCCCAGTTGTTGCCGAGTTGAGGATTTTGTCGATAATTTGGCCAATCTTAGAAATCGTAGACGTGTTTTTTGCATGAACCGTTTTGGTGGAAGTAAAAATTGTGGATGGTCGCGAGTATAATCAATAATAATTGTCAAGCATTGTGTTATTCGTGATTGATTGCTCTTGTTTTGATTGTTCATCTTGTCAGTTCTGTTTCTTTCTGTATACATCTGTAATTTATGTAATTGTTTTTTACTTTAATTATGCTCGTGCCCTCTTGCCGATCTTATGAATACTTGACAGGGTTTTATAAGACTGACAACTATGTAAGTAGATTCCTCGCACACTGTGGTAGGAGAATGATTATCATTATCATATGCCATCATGACGGCGCAGGAGATCATCTTTCTCCACAATCATACCTTTTCAGTTTCTCATATACAGCCGATCACTGAACGCTCACTGAGCGGCTCTATCAAGTCATCAGATATTTCATCCTTCTGTCCATGATCTCTAACTGTTAGAATCTTCCCGGTTGTGACAATGTGGTCCAGACCTTGTCCAATCAGTATTGATAACTCTCACAGTGTGATTAAGATTACATGACGTGGCAATCCAACCTATCATTTATTAGCTGTTTGTGACTTACAAGGCAATCAAACCTAGCATTTATTTGCTGTTGTGATTTACAAGGTAATTGTGTACCGTCAGTAGTTTGCCATTGCTTTCTGAACCACCGACGCCCATATCTAGTCACCTCGAAGGGGATCCGACTAGATAAACATCGGGCCGACAGTCAAGACTGTCTCATCTATACAAGTTATTTGCTTATCCTTTACATGGCGTTGGATTCAATCCCAGCATTTATGTAACTGTATGTGATTTAGTAGGTAATTGTGGCTCAGTAGGTGCCGCGTTAGCGAAGTTATTTGTGAAATGTGTTTATAATGTCACGAGGACAGTCGAAGGTTCGACGTCTGGACTCGTCGCCTGCTAAGTGAGGGAAAACTGGCCACTTATTCCTCTGTGCATTCAAGCCTACACAACGTGACTACCAAAACACATCACAGACTCATAGCAAGAAAATGCTTTGGGATAAATGCTTTTGTTTTTAGTGTCGCATTTTACCATTGCTTTATGAACGGCTGGTGTCTCATTAAATCAAAATCAACGCAAAGAATACATAAAATCCGTTAGTAAAATTATAGTTAAATATATTCCATGCATCGCTATCCACCCAGCGGGTAGCTGTTGACATTGAATTCTACATCGTTAGCAGTTTATTGAGGGCTGACGTAACAGACTAGACATTAGCAGAACCGGGGCGGATATCTTGAGACAAGAGCTGCCAATCTCCTCTCTTAAAATGCGCAGTTGGTGGGCATGATAATTTATCAGACATGCCAATGTAGGCTGCATAAAGTATATGCAATAATTTAGCTTAACAATCTGGCAATATTACTGTGCGCAATAAAGTGGGCGTTCGTTAAGCAATATGATTTCATTTTTACCCTAATAGTTTTAGTTTAGTTTAGTTTAGTCGACGGATTAACATCACGGCACACGGGTGTAACCCATAAGTGATCCGTTCTACTCCTAATTCAAGCCTGAGTCCGTAGAATCTCAGCTCAGGGCACGAACTCCGTAGCACCGGCGAGGATCCTTAAATACTTTTGATAGATTTTTAACTCGAAATTTTGCCCGATCGGCGCTGTAGGCTACCCTTTTGTATTTTACCCTAATAATGATTTCGTATAAGCACAATACATGGTTCCTAAACAGGTACCTGCGCTCCTTTGCTCCTTTTTATTTAGCTTCAGACGTTAATATAAATGAATACAAATATAAAGCAGTAAACTCGAGACTGTTGTACATCTCTATAGAGTCGTTAGTCGTTAGTCCGCGGTTCCAACTTGACGTCAAAGAGACACAAAATAATGCTCCCTTCCTGTGCCGGTGAATATCACACTAAATGCTCCTCACTGTCCCATGTGAACAGTGTAACAGACAGCAGTCCTAACAAACCAATAGCATACACAGGCATACATGTATATGGCCGCTGCCAGAATGCCAACACAACATTCCGCCACTAAAATTACAGTTCTTCTCTATAGAGTTTACCCTCAATATGGAGCGGGTTTAGGACAGCATAGTTTTCTCTGTTCTGCATGTGTTAGAAACTCTTACAACAAACGTTTGGCTGTCATTATACCAGTTCCACAGTTATATCCATCAGGATCTCCTATCGATAGTTTGTTAAACATGTGGTGATTGCATGTTCAGAGCGATGGCAGCTGGCTATGTCCCAGAATTGACCGGTTTTTGCCTTATGCAGAAATGCGTGGCTGCTGGGCTTCTGGTTGACTGCCACTACCATCGACGATGAACTGTATTTTCGTGGACTGTGCGGGTGAACATCTAGGAAACATCCAGATGGGAAAATGACTGCCGATTCCATCAGAGATGAACTGGATGTTTCGTGGGGGACTATTGTGTTGACATTCTGTTGGCATTATGCACAGTGTATCTGTGCGGGCTGTTGTTTGTCGAGACTCCTGTCTTCTCCACTTTTCACATTGGGCAGTGGGGAGCGGTTTGTGTGATATTCACTGGCACAGGAACGGAGCATAATGGGGATGAACCGTTGCTGTGAAGTTGGAACCGCGACTAACTAACTAACTAACTAACATGTGGTATTTCAGCCTGCTGTGTCTTGTGCAGAGTTTGAAGATGTTAATTTTTCCATTCGATTGAGTTGGTAATATACATCATATTTTTGGTGTGGCCTGAATGCTTTGATCTACACTTAGTTCTATAATTGCTTCTTGCAAATCTCTTGGCCTCATTATAGGTTACGTCTATATCAGGCTGAGATAATCTTTTAGCTTCCTTTGTCGATCTTTCGACGTCTGTATTGTCGTGAAGCGAGGATATATCACAAAGGAAACATTCTGGCTAAAATAAGAAAGAAGAAAATTGAAACAAATGGGGGTAGCTGGTAATAAGGAAAGTTAACCCACACGCTTGGACATTACAGTGCGCTAGAAGTAGTATCATGGACTACACTTGAGTTCAAAGCGAGCGAACGCATAAAAAAAACAAACAAACCCAATTGCAGGAGAATACGAAGAGATGTTCACGGAAATCATAACATTAACATGAGAGTTCAGACAATCATTTGTCCCTAGAACATTAATATGCGAGTTCAGGCAATCATTTGTCTCCAGAACATTAATATGCGAGTTCAGACAATCATTTGTCCCCAGAATATTAACAAGCGAGTTCAGACAATCATTTGTCCCCAGAATATTAACAAGCGAGTTCAGACAATCATTTGTCCCCAGAATATGAACAAGCGAGTTCAGACAATCATTTGTCCCCAGAATATTAACAAGCGAGTTCAGACAATCATTTGTCCCCAGAATATTAACAAGCGAGTTCAGACAATCATTTGTCCCCAGAATATTAACATGCGAGTTCAGACAATCATTTGTCCCAAGGCAGTGAGTGTCCTTCTGTGGAGCTGTGATGTGACAGAGCCGTCACATTTTGTAGGCCTGAATTCACGGATAAATGGATGGCCAGTCTCTCTTTCTCGTTTAGCGAGACGACGAACGCAGGCCTCGAACCCTCGTTGGACCGTGATCATGACATTATCAATGCAGCTCCCTGTCGACTACTCTAACGCGTCAGCCTCAGACAACTTTGTTAGAGAATGAAGACAGCCTATTCCATACCGCATATCGGGGGGTGGAGGGCGAGAATACCATGAAATAATTGACAGCACACTAGACTGAAGGGTATGGACAGACATGGTTACGAACACCCACACGGCATAGACTATAAGAAGAAGTATGCTATATGTTTCTAATTCTATATTCACATAAAATGTCCCCCCTAAGAGCCTCGGTCGTTCAGAAAGCAATTGCAAACTACTGAACGTAAAGTTTGTCTTGTAAATCACACATAGCCAAAAGATGTTGGGGTTAATTGCGGCGTTCTACAAAGGACATGCAGGTAACGTAAATGATTCTGTGCCAAACAAAAGGTAGGTTTGGACTTAACAAAAATGAATGACGGAAAATGGAAAGTAGGGAGGGGTGTGTCACGGTTACAAGTTAAAGGTTGTTTATATGATAGCAGACCTGCTGGTATTGTAATTCAATGATAATACTTCGGCGTCGTTATATAAGCCCATAACAGATACAAGCAATCGCTTAAGTCGATTAATCATCCCATGGCAAATTATGAGTTAACATTCTCCCCAAAGAAATACAACTGTCTTTGTAATGTCCATATCGCAGTAGCAGGACTCTATTCATTCATTCATTCATTCATTCATTCATTCATTCATTCATTCCTTCATTCAGTAGCATGTCCTTTGCAGAACCTCGCCCCAGTAACAGACTTCTGGAAAACTGCTCGATCATAAGTAAGATTTTCCGCGTTCGATAACCCACCTGGAGATTGCCAAGACACAACAGAGCACATGACGCTAAAAACAGAAGGAGCAGAACTCTCGATCGGAAATTCTGAAATAACTAAGAGACTAGCGCATCACGTCAGTGTTGTTGATCAATAGTTACGGCAGTCAGATCATGGATTCCAACAGGGAAACAGCACATTGAAATTGTCTAGAACTTGGAAAAGGATACTGACGAGCAGGACAACATCATTATGGCAATATAGATTGCAGTGGACAGCGTACAAAGTTTGAAATATATATGAGCCTGAAAGAATAGACCGAAGGCAACAGATCCAAACGGGACTGGGTATCTCACGGCAAGGTCAAACCTATTCTTGATAAAGAATGACCGAAGAATGGCGGCATGAATCATTAGAGGTCTAGTGTTTTCCAACGATCTATTACTCGTATCTCACCATCAGAGACACGGTATACGTATGTTATGGATGTTTAAGGATCGTTTGAGAATCACACGAGAAATAATTTTAATTTGCCGGTCTTCAGTCCTTTTGATTGCCATTGAGTTTTCCTGCTTCGAGATTTGTTGAAAGAGTGTCACACCCTGGACACCTTATCTGTTAATGATTTATATTGAATTTTGTTGAGACACTTTTCAGCAGAGATCATCCGCCACATCCTGCACCCACCTTCTCTGTGGCCTTCCTCTTCCTCTCTTCCCAGGCATATACACCTCGTTTATTGGTCTCTCCAAACTTTCGCGACGTCTCAAGTGACCAAAATATTTAAGTTTTCTTTGTTTTTTCGTCTTTAATAGCCAACCTTCTTCAATATTCAGCTCTTGAAGTATTGATGCATTTGTTCTTTTCTTTATCCAAGATATTCTTAGAACTCGTCTATAACATTTATATTCAAAGGCATTTATGCGCTGTTCATGCTTGTTTAGTAAGTGCCCATGTCTCACAGGCGTATGTTGCAATGGGAAAGATGCATGCTCTTAAAAATCTAAATTTTGTAGTTCTATCTGTCCCACTCAATAATTTATTCAGTTGTTTTAGTCTTTGAAGAGCAATAGATATTCATCTTTTAATTTCTTTCATTGTGTCACCATTGTTGGTAATCAATGACCCAAGATATTCGACATTTTCCACGACCGCCAATTTTTCCTCATTAACATATATTTCTTTCGCCATAGTAGTTTTATATGTATGCATTGTTTTTGTAGAGATATACGTTGTGGCTTTCATTATATTCACTTGGGTTGAGGTAGTAGGTTTTCTATACCACGCTGTGTTGTGGATAGCAATACTGTATCATCTGTCGCTTACTGTAGCATCTATTGTTTAGTTCAACAAATTTTAACATCTTCCCTGATTGCGACGTAATGCAAATGACATGCAATTAACTTAACATTCTTCCGAAAAATAAAAAAATAAATTAAAACTGACGTTGTAATGTCTAGACCGAAGTCCGGGGAGTCTGTTGCTTAGTTCACCAAAGTTTAACATGCTCCCTGATTGTCATTCTTTCTTGATCTAACCCTTAGCTCCTCCCACTGGGCGTGGCGTTGGAGACTGCTGATAATGAAATACCTAAGACCTGCGATAAACACAGCTGCGGCCCATCTGGCAGCAGACCGTGTCGCGCTGAGTTTTAACGTAATGGTATGGTAGCCGGTCGTTCAGAAAGCAATGGCAAACTACTGAACGTAAACCTGCCAAGACATCAACAACAGCAGAACATCAACAACAGCAGTGCTGGTCGTGACAGCGATGTCCTGAGAAAAGGATATGCAAAAAAAAAAAAAAAGAAAGAAAAAGACCCGCGATGGAAACATGACAGATACAGGTCAAATCTCGGTCAATCAACATGTAGTGTACTGAATTACCACCTGGCTGCAGCCGTATATCATTATAATCTTGTATCATGCCGATAAGCGTGGGGGGTCATATTTCACCATATCATACGATCACCCGAGTCGTGGATCAGCTACGTGTTCTTTTTCTGACCATGCCATGTGGCGAAGTCATCCAAGTATTTACTTCTCTGTGTCTTCCTTGATCTTTCCCCCTCAATCTTGCCAGTTGTCATTAAGTTCTGTGGTTTATTTCTTCTCATAACGTGCCCAACACATTTTGAATGTCTGCGTTTAATTTCTCTAATCAGTTTACGGTTTTCATTTGCTTCTTGTAGGGCTTGCTCAATGGTATTTCTGTCTGTCCATAGTATTCTTTGCAATATCTTCAGAAACCACATTCCCACAGCCATAGAACTTTTTCAACTTGGCTGCTCATTGTCCACGTTTCACATCCATACAAAAATACAGGTTCTATGTAGCACTTCAACACTCTTTTTCTCGTTAAAAATGAACATCTTTTTATTGATCAGTATGTTTTTTATCATGCAAAAGGCTACCTTCTCCATGACGATACTTGTTCTAATCTCTTTAATGTTCTCCCATCAGATGTTATGCCTGCTCTAAGAGAATTGTACCTGTTTACTTGTTACATCCTTATATCCCTCTCAACAACTGCGAAGTTAATTTACTAGTCTTGCAAACCCGGAGATCCTCAGAGAAAAGAAAAGGATAGGGGAACACTGCAACACAATCTCCTTCGGACCGGGTGCCGGGAGAAGAGTTTACACCAACCCCACTGTCACAGATGCCAGTCATGTTCAGGGCTCAAAGTATATGAACACGAACACGTCGGATTTCAGAGAAACAGATCAGTCTTCAAGAGTTACACACTGGTCAGCATGGTCGAATGGATAAGATCGCTCTTTCTTAAACCGATGCCGTGAGAGCGGGTTCAACCCCTACACCGGTCAGTTAGGCTAAAATGTTGTCTTCTCGTCCTTGACTTGGGGACGTAAATTATATGTTCCACAGAAGTCGGAGTGTGTTCTCCTGATGACCAGGGACACTGGTAATAGGTAAAGCTAATACACAAGCACAAATATCAATCCAGAGATATAAGTAGTTGCACGTGTATTGACAACGCTTGAGTTTAAAGTGAGCGAACAAAAAGAAAAAAAAAGAGTTACACACTATTCGCTAACGACACAAATGGGTGTCTTTTCCACAAGTTGGAGAACCACTCAGGGTAATGCGTCACTCTGTGAATTATATTATTTTAAATTTCATTACTGAACTCAACATATTTTAACGTCGTACAGTGAAGATTTACTGTTTCGCACCAGAATCATTTCCATTTTCAATTTGACAAATTAGAAAATGTGTAATCTGTCTTAGTAAATACAGACGTACTGGACACGTGAAAATCACTGCATTTGCAAAATGCATTGAAGCAATTTACATAGGGTAAAGAAAATACATTAGCAGAATGAATTACAATGAAAGAATTATGAGGAAAAGCTTATGTTAATTTGGCTTACAAAACAGTGCACGTAAAACCTGGCCAGACGAGCTGATTGCTTGGTAATCTTTTATTATTGAAATTGACGGACGGAAGCTGAGAATTTAAAGTAATATTCCAGTTATTTTCACAACTATTTCTGACCCGGGTGGCTGTTACTTTAAAAACGTAAATATATGGGTCAGAATTTGTTAGTGTAATAAAAGTTTAGCGTTTAAAGCAATTAGTTGGACAGAAATTGAGAGAAAAACGCAGCTCTATCAGCGTTCACGCCGGAAACTACACACCGAAGAACTGAAACATCCAAACATACATGTCCGCAAAACGACAGATAATAAACAGCATATTCACACTAACCCTATGCTACCAATCTCAAACCTGGACTTTATCCAAATTACACCTTCGCAAAATCAACACCTGCGAAATGAGATGCCTGAGGAGAGCTGCCAACTTAACAATCCGAGACCGAGTAAGAAATGTTACTATCAGACAGACTGTGGGATCAACACCTTGTGCCACATTTATTGAAAGACAGAAGATCAAGTGGTTTGGCCATGTTGTTAGAATGCAACATCAGCAACTACCATCACTGGCCTTACATCAAAGATCATCTGCGACGAGACCACGAGGACGTCCAAGAAGAAAATGGATTGACGACATCAGAGACATTGTACAACCACACGGAATGACACTATCCAGTGCCGCCCACCGGGCGCTGGAACGCAAATTATTCCTCCCCACGACGCTTGACGGCAGAAGTGGAAGATGATGATGATGATGATGATGAGTTGGACAGAGAGTGAATATAATAAGGAGCAAGATAATAACCGTCTTTGGGCAGTGGTCGTTAGGTGTTATTATTGTTTACATTTGTTTCTATTTCATTCTCGTTCTTGTTTTATATTTTGTTGGTCCCGTCTCCTCCTTCTTGTTCTTCTTGTTCTTGTTCTTCCGTTTCTTCTCCCGCGTCCTCTTTTTCTTGTTTTTGTTTTCCTTGTTCGTCTTCTCGTTCTTCTTCTTTCTTTTCTTCTTTAGCTTCCTCTTATTCTTGTTCTCCATGATTTTCATGTTCTTGTTCGTCTTCTTGTCTTTCTTATGCCTTTTCTTCTTCTTCTTCTTCTTCTTCTTCTTCTTCTTCTTCTTCTTCTTCTTCTTCTTCTTCTTCTTCTTCTTCTTCTTCTTCTTCTTCTTCTTCTTCTTCTTCTTCTTCTGCTTCTTCTTCTTCTTCTTCTTCTTCTTCTTCTTCTTCTTCTTCTTCTTCTTCTTCTTCTTCTTCTTCTTCTTCTTCTTCTTCTTCTTCTTCTTCTTCTTCTTCTTCTTCTTCTTCTTCTTCTTCTTCTTCTTCTTCTTCTTCTTCTTCTTCTTCTTCTTCTTTCTTCTTCTTCTTCTTCTTCTTCTTCTTCTTCTTCTTCTTCTTCTTCTTCTTCTTCTTCTTCTTCTTCTTCTTCTTCTTCTTCTTCTTCTTCTTCTTCTTCTTCTTCTTCTTCTTCTTCTTCTTCTTCTTCTTCTTCTTCTTCCTCTTATTCTTCTTGTTCTGCTGCTGCTGCTGTTTATGTTCATCCTCTTCTTTCTCCTCCCCCCCTTCTACCCCTTCTTCTTCAGGTGTACCTAGTCTGGAGGTGATATTGGCGATAATGTCTCTGCATTCCTCTACGGCGTTTGATATTTAATTAAGTACATATTATTATTTACAGTGCACTTTTTATGTATTATCGATTTCCGATTATGGATCTTATCACACACAATTAGACCCATTGTTCAGGAAGGATACGAGAAATAGCCATAGGACATTTAATCTAATCTAATCTAATCTAATCTAATCTAATCTAATCTAATCTAATCTAATCTCATCTCGTCTCATCTCATCTCATCTCCTCTCCTCTCATCTCATCTCATCTCATCTCAGCTTGTTCATCGTGTACTTTGATGTGTCGAGTTGAAACATAAACTGCGGGAGAGTGTCCGTTTATGAGGTTCAATCCCATTTACTCTGTCATACCCCCTGTCCATCGTTTACAAGGTCGACCTCTTCCTATGGTTCCATTTGGTCTGTACATCATTGCTCGATGTGGCATACTGTTAGTTGGTAGCCTCATTATATCGGTTGACCATTTAGTTTGATGTTTTTTTTATTTTTTAAATTAAATCTAGCGCTGCTATAAACCCCAGTTTAGTCCCGATTTTATCATTTCTGATTATTTTTTTCTTCTTGATGCGTTTAGTATTCTAATCAGATATCTCATTGTAATTTTTCTTTTCTTTTTTTCTGTTATTGTCCAAGTTTGGCATTGGTAGCATAGAGTAGGTAGGAAGATCGTGTTGTAGAGTGCCTTTTATTAAAAGTATCTATTGATACGTGTTTGTTCGTTAATATTGGTGCCACTTGTCCAGTGAGTTGGTTTGCCTCATTGCATATATTTTCCATCTCGTCTTCTGATTTGCCATTTCATGATATTTTACTCCATAAGTACTTAAGTACTTTACGTGCTTAAGGAGGTCTTCTTTTAGATGCATCTTTATTGATTTTTCTTCTTTGGTTACAGTCACTACCTCTGTTTCACTGATATTAATATTTTTGTTATGTTCCTCACACACTTCGGTTAGACCAGTTGTTTTCAACCT
>JACEFZ010010052.1:160000-217500 GCA_014155875.1 Cepaea nemoralis | reverse complement strand
GCCAGACTGCATAGAATCTTCCAGTTGTTGCTGCTTTTTATTTAGCTGTTTGTATTCGTGTTATCAAGTGAAAAAAATGGAGACAAAAATATGTGCATGTTGTTTTTTTTATGTGCCAAGAGATTAAAAGAGTTAATTTTATCTGTCAAATGACACAGAGTAGATCAGCATCTTTTTCTGAACCCAAAAGCAAAAATAAAGTCTATAGATAAACTGCGCGATTTATTTCAGCTTCAGTAACCCACCCAGTCGCTTCACGGATTAATTTTAATCTACGCTAAGCAGATGAAACAGTGTTGATGGCGGACAATGCAAAGAGATCTACAATTGTTGGACATTGTAGTAACAGAGAGTGCAAAGAAAGGACTCTTATTGAATGTCAAGAAAATAATAACAATGATGATATCAAAGAACATAGTGACACCAATATATGTAATCGAAATAGAAGGGGCATTTCTTTACCAAGTAGATAGTTCTAAATATCTAGGGGCATTGATAACATCGGATGGACGATGCATAAGAGAGTTTAAGAACTAGAATAGGGCAGACAAAAGCTGTGTGTCAGAAAATGAAGAATATCTTATGCAATAAGTCACTATCATTAAATGTAAGAAAGAGAGTGCTGAAGTACTACTCTGTTTTGCTGTATGACAGTGTAATGTTGGAATGCAAATGAATAAATTAAAACGAACTTGGAAGCAACAGATATGTAGTTCCGGAGACGAATGTTGTGAATTCCTTGGGCTACCAAAGTAACTAACAACGACTGCCTGAAAGAGGCTAATGAAATTAGAACAATATATACAACAATAAGAAAGAGACAAGCAGCTTTCTTTGGTCATGTGATGATAAAATAGGCATTGGAGAACATTGCGAGAACTGGAAAGATTAAGAGGAAGAGTGATAGAGACAGACCAAGAGAAATTATCGTCATCATCATGTGCCATGCCGATAAGCGTGGACAGTCATGTTTCGCCATCTCACTCGATCTCTAGAGTGGTGGATCAGTTCAGTATTCTTGTCTTAATCATGCCACGTGGCTAAGCCATCGAGGTATTTACTTCTCGGCCCTCCCCTAGATCTCTTCCCCTCGATCTTGCCGGTTGTCACCAAGTTCTACAATTTATTTCTTCTTATAGCGTGGCGAAAAATTGTGACTATCTACGTCTAATTTCTCTAATCAGTTTACGGTTTTCATTTGTTTCTTGTAGGACTTGGTCATTGGTTTTTCTGTCTGTCAATAGTATTCTTTACATTTTCCTCTGAATCCAAATCTCCACAGCCATCAAATGTTTTTCAGATTGTCTGCTCATTGTTCAAGCTTCACATCCATACAAAAGCACAGGTTCGTATGTAGCACCTCAACACTCTTTTTCTCGTTGTAAATGACATCTTTTTATATGTTTTTCATCTGGCAAAAGGCTAATATGATCAATGATACTGGATGAATTGAGATGATTGCATGGAGGAATAACATCAGCAGAGTTGATCTAGAACACCAAAGACCAAGATCTCTGGAGAGACATGAACGTCAACGTCCGCTGGCACCGGCACTTGATGATGATGATGAACGCCGCCTGCCACATTCATCTGTGAAATGGCTGAATGGATTACTCAAGAGGCTGGATGGATTACTGAAGCATAATTAAATCGTGCAACATATTGTTTCTGGCTTCCGTGTTTAAATTGACATTGTTGTGATTTTCCATAGATATAATCACGTGTCAACAATAAATACTGTAGACATTGACAATGCTCAAATGTTAAATTGGTTGGCAAAGTAAGTAAAGACTATTCCAACGAATTCTGAAGCAGACTAGACACAGTAATACATATGTTAAGCATCAGCAAGAAACTATGGTACTAGACACAGTAATACATATGTTAAGCATCAGCAAGAAACTATGGTACTAGACACAGTAATACATATGTTAAGCATCAGCAAGAAACTATGGTACTAGACACAGTAATACATATGTTAAGCATCAGCAAGAAACTATGGTACTAGACACAGTAATACATATGTTAAGCATCAGCAAGAAACTATGGTACTAGACACAGTAATACATATGTTAAGCATCAGCAAGAAACTATGGTATCAGTAAAACAGAGGTTAGTACATATTTATATCTGTTTATATGTATATCAATGTGTCTGTCGGTGTCGCTGTCTATCTCTCACTCCCTCTCTCTCCCTCTTTATCGTCCTCTCGCTGCCTCTCTCCCTCTCTCCCCTCTCCCTCTCTGACTCTCTCACACACTCTCTCCCCTCTCTCTCCCTCCCTCTCTCATGTCTCCCACCCTCTTTCCCTCCCTCTCTACCTCCCTGTCTCCCTTCTTGTCTCCCTCTCTCTCTCTCTCTCTCTCTCTCTATTTCTCCCAGGACGTTGTTATAAATATTCTTTCTCTTTAGACTGGGACTCTTCTTGCCGAAGTGGTTACACCACCCGCCTCGAGATCCGAATGTTGTGGGTTCGAATCCGGCCTACGTCTTTCAGTTCACGCGTGCAGTTTTCTCGGGGACTCCTGGAGGTCGTCGCTGAAGCTACGGAGTTCATGCTTTGTGCGACGCTCTTGGCAGGCCGCCCTGGGAGAGAGACCGAGCCTTATGGGATAACACCCGGTGGAACATCTTGCCCTTTAAATCATGTTTTCCGCTGTTGACTGCTTTCCTAATTACGACCATATATCTGAGCAGTGATCAATACAGCCTATTTTATTCGAATACTAACCAGCACGGAATTCTTCCAGTGAGCAACGTACACAGGGATCCGCCTACCTTTTCACCCGTATACGAGAAGGTTTGGCGTCCAATCCACTACCCCATAATCATAAGGGCGAAGGATATACCATCACTTCCTTATAAGAAGAAACTAATACCACCAGCCGGTATGAAAATGGCAAAACCTCCTATCTAGTGCCAATTTGTTTACAAAAACAGGGAAATAGCATCATAAATTCAGGACGCTTGAAGGATGTAATAGGGTTCTTTATTATTTTTTGTTTTTACATAAAGCCCACACTTTGAATCGAACCAGCTCTCCGTGAGTTAGAGATAGAAGCTAATGATGTACGTCTAAACTTCCTCGCTGACAGGCCATGCGTGAATGTAATCAATTAGCACAATTAGGTCTTATAATTAACTAAATCAATTTTCATATAAGTGTAGTTGGTAAGCACAAATCGTCCTATCCATTACCTGACCACCTTTTTCACATATTTTTGTTTCAATATTCTATTCTCTGACCACCATTTTCATATTTATTTCAATATTCAATTCTATGGCCACCATAGTGCCGTCTCCCTGGCCGAGGGTTAGCAGCTTTCTCCGTAACCCCGAATACTCTCGTGGTTGACGTGAGTGCACGAGAATTGGAAGCGGTTCGAGTCGCACCAGTGACTTATGAGAGTATGGAGCCGGTCGCTCAGAAAGTCGTGGCATGCTGATGAGCGTAATCTTGCCTAGGAATCAACATACAGCTGAAAGATGCTGATGTTGACCGCAATATCCTGAAACAGGATGGAAACGCGGGAAAAAAAATGGCCACCATTCATGTATGTATTTCAATGTTTCATTCTCTGACCACCATTTTTATATGTATTTCAAGATCATTCTCTGACCACCATTTGTGGAGCGGCTGACCGAGTGGCTAGAACGCCGGGCTCTCCTTCGGGAGACCCGGGTTCGAATCCTCGGTAAGGCGTGGAGTTTTTTCTGTCTGGGGCAAAAAGAAAACTCTAACCTGCACAGGTAGCGGCGACTGCACTATCCAGGCGGCCTTAATTCCACAGGCTCAAGACCTCCCCCTGTCCTACACCCAAGGTATTATAGGCAGTAAATGACAGTTTGACCACCATTTGTATATTTATTTTAATAACCCATTCCCTGACCACAGTTGTTATATTTATTTCAATATTCTATTCTCTGATCATCATTTTTATATTTATTTCAACATTCCTTTCTCTGACCACCAATGTTTTTATTTATTTCAATATTCTTCCATTCTCTGACGCTCTCTTTCTACACATATTGATTAAGGTCTTTGTTTTCACAAAAGAGAGCAGCCCGCCCTAATGCGCTGAAATCCGGGTCACAAGACCCAGAACTCTTCGTCAAAGGACAACGTGTTCTTCCAGTTAGTTTCTTAACTGATGAAGTGCCATGGGATGATCAATCATCTTAAGCGACTTCCTATAATCGCCATGGGCTTATATATCGCTAAAATGTTGTCATTGCGTTATAACACAACATGTCGGCTACCATATTATCAACGTTTAAGTTCTAACCGTGACACCCCTACTTCCAATTTTCAATAATCAATTCTTGTTTGGTCCAAACCTACGTTTTGTTTGGAACTGAATCTGTTATAACTAACTGACATTTCTAAATTCAGACATCAACACATGTTCAGGTCATGTCTTTAAAAAAGTCTTAAAAGTCAAGAGGATTGACTTCATTGCACCGGGTTTATCCCACATGGCTCGGTCTTTTTTCCCCAGGGAAGCCTGCCGAAAGCGTCGCACAAATCACGAGCTCGTAGCTCCAGCGACGACCCCCAGGAGGTTCCGAGAAAAATGCACTCGTGAACCGAAAGACGTAGTCCGAAATCGAACCCACAACATTCGGAGCGTGAGGCAGACTACTTGACTACTTCGCCACAAGAATTTCCCGACACACAGAGCTGATGGTTTGAAATCAGTCTTTGACGATTTAGAAGCAGACCGCTTAGCGCTGATTTCCATGATATGAGGTGTCGGCAGTTCAGAAAGCAATATCAGTCTACTGAACAAACAGCCTAGAATATCACAAACAGCTCATTCAGAAAGCAATGGCAAACTACTGAACTAACCCTGCCTAGTAAATCACAAACTGCCAATAAAAGCTGGGGTTCATTGCAATGTCCTGTAAAGGACATGCAACTAACGTATTCAGGTCATAACCTCATAATAAAAAGTACAAATTCATTCAGACAATCCACCTTCTTGTGATTTTCCTGCTTGAATTAGTGGAACGGTCTAAATTACTTCTCTCAATGATCCGCGATATACAGCGGTATACTAAGTGATTCAATGAGCATGATCTGGATGAACGAGGCATGTTATGTACGTAGACATTGAACTGAATCGCTACGGAGGTCTGTTGTCCGTATTCACCTTCATCCTCATTCCGGGACATGCGGGAGTTGGGGGAAATGAACGAGCTGATGAACTTGCTGGCTCTGCATCCCCTGCTTATGGCCAGCCCATGGATCGTGCCGATGTTATTAATGCCCTTACAGAGACGTCGAGAGCGGAGGACTTTGACGCCACTGAATCCACAACTTTGTCCAGAATGAGAGACCCGGGAGTAAGAATTGGCACGGCCAAACACAAGAGACACACCAGGAGAATGAAGAACCTCGTCAAACAACACATATCTAGCACTTTTAGCCGCCGGATGCCGACACATACGGGGAAAGGAGGGGGGGAATCTGAGCACCTGTGAACTTTTCCGGAGTGGAAGCATGATTTAACCCCTCCCCCCCCCCCAAAAAAAAGAAGCTAAGAGACATATTGGTTACATACAGTTTTACTTATGTCTTTCTGTGTTTGTTTACTAAAACTCCGTAACTAGATTAGGCAGATGAGGATTACTTTTGACCACTAATCGGGCGAATACCACTTCTGTTATTGTTGTAGTGTGTTTATAGGTATGCGGTGATGGGGTGTTGAGCATGACTCGTTATCCCGCATACCGCGTTCGGAATCAGCTGCCATTGGAAGCAGACCGCCTCATGTTGATATTTACAAATGGAGTGAGTGTTGGTCGTTCTGACATCAATGGCAAACCTTTGAATGAAAACTTGTCTAGTAAATCACAACATGCAAAAATGCCGAAGTTGATTGCGACGTCCTGTAAAGGATATATATACTTAACTAAATACTTGTGGGAAAGGGTGGAGTGTATGTGATAATTCATCCCACTGATACGTCAGGAATTTGTCTATTCGAAGAAAATTTCTAGTTTCTCTGGAAAAGGCTTACATATGGGAGTTATACTCATTCGGCCGGTGTGTAAGAGTTTAGGCTGAGCGAATTCAACAGCCTAGAGGCTAGAAGCTTACCTGCCAGCTCGAATTCGTGGATTTGAATCAGAACGAGGCGGATATTTAAATTTTACATAAGCTGCCAGATCATCCAGCCTACATTAGGTACCAGGAAATGTTTTGGAATTAAAGTCGGTCGGCGTACTACTGACAGCAATATTCACCGAATGCCGATTGTTCCAGAAAAAATATGGGTATAGTACCATATCCTGATGCGACCAAACTGGTGTAAAAGGTTTCCTTACTTTACTATTTGGGAAAAAAAAATTGATACCTTATTTGCCCTACATTTCGATGTCCTCTATTAAGATTTATTTATTGTTCACACGTTAGACAAACTAAAGCTATGTTTAATTGCAACATGGTTACAACTGGACTCAAAAGCAGAACGAGTGGAAGTATCGATCTGTTTAATATAGGATTATATAGGTGTATATTGATGTTGGAATCAGCATTGGAGTACGAAACATCAATAACATTAGATATGCAGATGATACAGTATTGATAGCAGACAATGCACAGGATCTGCAACAATTAGTAGGTGCTGTTGTTGTACACAGTGAGCAACTGGGGTTAGAATTAAATTGTAAAAAGACACAGGTTATGGTAGTCACTAGGAAGAACGAAATACCACAATGTAATATACAAGTGAATGGGACAATTCTTCAACATTTATCTCAGAACAGTCATAACATCTGATGGGAGATGCCTTGAAGAGATTAGAACAAGAATCGCCAAGGCGAAAGTAGCCTTTATCAAGATGAAAAACATTCTGACCAATAAAAAGATGATGTCAACTGAAACGAGAAAAAGAGTATTGAGGGGATACATAGAGCCTGTTCTTTTGTATGGATGTGAAACTTGGACAATGAGCAGTCAAGCTGAACAACATCTGATGGCTGCATAAATGTGGTTTCTGATGAAAATGCAAAGAATACCATGGACAGACAGAAAAACCAATGACCAAGTACTACAGGAGACAAATGACAATCGTAAATTGATTAGAGAAATTAGACGTAGACAGTCAAAATTATGGATTGGAGAACTTAGTGACAACTGGCAAAATCGAAGGGAACAGACCAAGAGGAAGACCGAGAGGAAAATACCTGGATGGCATGGCCACATGACATGGACGAGACAGGAACACTGAGCTGATCGACGACTCTGGTGATCGAGTGAAATGGCGAATCATGATCGCCCACGCTTTCTGGCATGGCACATGGTTGATTGATTGATATTGACGTTAAACAATTTGGTACAGGGTGCATTTTTAACGACTGTGAAATATTTGAAAATATTGCCTATTCAAGTTGTGTATTCACCCTCTGTAAAGTTCATGCAACATAAAATGTAAATAAACATCCATAAAAAATACATCCTGTATAAGATGTTACAAGCCTAAATGGGTATCAGGGAATATATTCGGAAGTAAATACTTTTAACATCACCCACCAAATGCCGAATGGTCTATACAAATCTAGAGCAAATATACAATTCCGTAAGACGTGTAAAAGGGTTCATTATGCCCCCTCCCTCCCCAATATCCTAGGTTCATGTGAATAATGATAGCAGTAGTCTAGTTGCTTAACAGTGTTTGGTCACTCTAGGGTTTCAGTAATTGTTGCTAACTGTATGGTTCTCATTCCCTCCTACAGCGACTGTAGAGCAATATTACGTTTCATGAGCTCTTTTCCAGCTGGTAAACACGTGTACATTATTCACTATTCTCCTTAACTCATAGAGAAATGTACACATTGGTTGTTGATGTACACGCTTGGTTATTCCATTATTAAGATACATTATAGAAGTAATTTAATGTTCACCATTGCTCACTACTGTACGATCTTGCTCATACATCTCTCCCCTCTCTCTCTCTCTCTCTCTCTCTCTCTCTCTCTCTCTCTCTCTCTCTCTCTCTCTCTCTCATGATCTCGGAATCTTTTGTTCTCTCTCTCTCTCTCTCTCTCTCTCTCTCTCTCTCTCTCTCTCTCTCTCTGTGTCTCTCTCAGAGGATTTTATTTATAGCAAATACTATTTGTATCTTGTCTAGCATGTTATTTATAACTGTAATTCCATAATAGTGACAACACCAATGTTACAGCACAGTGACATGATTTTAATATAATCAATGTCCCAGTGGAAAAATCGAAAATTTAGTTAAATCATCTATAAAAGTATACTTAAATATTATGAAGTTATTCTTTAAGAGTAAGAATATTTGATTTAATATTTCACTCATCCACAGATCGCATAAGTACTTTAAAAAAAAAATAATCTCTTGGGATATACCCAACTGAACAACTGTGCATTACTTATCGGTCTTGTCCCTCATAAAAGGGACGTTGCCATTTTGGATGACGATTTGGATGATTAACATTAATTTCCATTAATCGGGCGAACTCTTGTCGTTACACTCTTGTTTCCGTAGATGTTGGAATTGGTCTTTTTGGCGAACAAATTTGCCGTTGTCCGTGTTTCATGATTAGAACAAAAGAAAACACAGCGGCTGCAGCAGGATATAACAATATGAATTGAAAACAATTAGGTATATTTAGCTCCTGCTAAATATACCTAATTGTTTTCAATTCATGATTAGAAACTAAACGATGTTTCATGATTAGAACCTAAATGATGTTTCATTATTAGAGACTAATTGATGTTTCATAATTATAAACTAAATGATTATCAACATTATTCCCCAAGCTTCATGTTTCCTGTCACATTGTCCATGACGTCATTCCAAGTTATCTCCACTTGATGTGCCCACTTTTTGCTTGTGTTCGTTGGCTTGAGCTCCAGCGTGAAGTCCTGTATGTCGGATGTAGGCATCCTGTTGTCCAACATCAGTGTGATGTCATACAGAACCTGAGGTTTGCGTGAGTATCCGTTGTCCCATGTCTAGCTTATTGGTGTGCAGACTGGTGGTTCCTCGCCGTACAGGCAGACACTCTCCGACTTCGGAGGAAATGTGCCCACTGAAAACGTGTAGAGGCTTATAGTATCTGTCCAAACATCGTTGTTATGACGAGGCGGAGGAGGGTGATTTGGGGTGGGGGGGGGGGGAGGGGGGAATGATGTTCATTTACGCGGGGCTTTCTGAATCGTTCTCTGTTAGGTGATGGAATAGAAGAAAAAGATCAAGTCTGTTCAAAGTCTGTTACACCTTTGAGTAAGGCTTTCCAGCCGCAAAGTTCAATATGTCTCTTGTAATTGTGTCTTTTCCTGGTTTTACTGAGAACTATATCATAACAGTCACCTCAACCTCATATATATTGAATGTATGGAGTGGCTACTCCAGACAGAGCGTTGAGCGGCAGTGTTCTCCCGGCATTCAGCACTAAGGCCGCAAATCTGTACATGTTAATAAAATCGTTATATTTCCGTTTCATTTTGATACATTTCTAACTCACTATCAGGTTAGAAGTCAGCCGCAGACAGTTAAGAAGCTGGCCCCATTGCGTTGATTTTCACAATGATTTGCAGCACCAAAGCAATGACAAACTACTGAACGTAGCATTAACTCGAAGATAACAAACAACTAATAAAATGCTATGGGTAACTGCGACGTTTCGCAAAAGGACAAGCAGCTGACTGAATAAGAATCAGGTTGATCACAGAAGACTGTTTTCGACAGCTCATAATTTAGCAAGCGCGCAACATGGCGGACCCATCTCAGCAAATATTTTCTCTCTGGTTATGAAAGCATGTCTTGTAGCCCGATATGGGAGTTTGAAAAGCTTTGCAAAACAGGTGCTGTGTTATAGCTCTCACGCAAAAGCCTGTCAAAACAGGTGCTGTGTTATATTACAAGCCCTCACGTAAAAGCCTATCAAAACAAGTATTGTGTTATATTACAAGCCCTCACGTAAAAGCCTGTCAAATCAGGTGCTGTGTTATATTACAAGCCCTCACGTAAAAGCCTGTCAAAAGAAATGTGTTATATTACAAGCCCTCACGTGAAAGCCTGTCAAATCAGGTTCTGTGTTATATTACAAGCCCTCATGTAAAAGCCTGTCAAATCAGGTGCTGTGTTATATAGCAAGCCCTCGGTTAAAGATTGATTCAATGACAATTGTGTCCAGTTCTGGATCATTGGAGGTTAGTATGGCCCAATGGATAAGAGTGCCCGTTCTTAAACATCCAGTTCGCAGATTCCGAGGTAGTGGGTTCAACCCCTATACTGGTCAATTGGACTAAACTGTGGACTTCTCCGCCTTGACTTGAGGTCGCAAATTACAAGTACCTCAGAAGTCGGAATGGGTTCGCCTGATGGCGAGGGACACTGGTAACAAGGAAGGCTATTCCGCAAGCAAATATCAGTCCACTGCACTAGAAGTATTAGCACAGGTATGAACTACTCTTGAGGTCAAAGCGAGTGAAAGCCAAAAAAAAAAAGTGCTGTAATGTTACACGCCAAGCGGGTAAAGGTTTATTCAATTACAGTTGTGTCAAGTTCTGCATCATTCTAAAATGTCAATCTGCAAAACAGGTTGCCGTGTAGCTCAATGATAGCATGGAGATCAGCTTGCTATTCTACACACCACACCAAATTTAAGTCCAAACATATATGTTGAGTTTAAAAACAAGACATTTGTCAATTTGTACTTGTCCTGACCGGCACATTGGTAGAGCTGTATATAGTCCTTGATGCCTCTTGTGTGTTTCATCGCACGAATCCTGTTTAATGGTTCTCACGTCTTTTCATCGATGCTACCTTTCTAAAGTCTGCTTGCAATTGTGGTATATTGGGAGGAGAATGCAGTACCCACCTTGGCCTACCCCGTAATGAAGTCAAGCTAAAAGGATGGGACTAGTTTCGTCTGGAGGGGATGGGTCTTGGAAGCCAAAGTGCCCCATATTGGCTCAGGAAATCTAGGGGTTTCCCAGGAATAGTAATGATTTCCCTCCAAACTTGCCTTCCCTAAAAGAGATACTTATTCAGCTCGTGAACCCCCACCTGTATCCATTTTCCCTTATAGGTGAAATGTTTACAAGAAAATTAGTATAATTTTAAGTTCTCTTTTATGAGTAACCTGGAACCTGGGTGCTTACAATAGTACAGAACGTTGCTGTCTATTCGTGGTTACCCAGCCACCTGTCGTTCCAGATTCTTCAAATATGTGATGTAGTAAAGTTAACTAAACACATGTATAAAAGTTTTTGTCATATCACAATGTACCCGACAAAAGAGGAAGTACAAGTAAAATCTGTTTATTGAATAAAATGCTGTGGAAATAAAGCAAGTGAAGCAATTCTGAAACATGTAATTCAATCATTAAACCAAAGAGATAATGTCAGTATGTCCTGTAAGGATAATTTAACTCCCATTTGATACACGAATGATTCAGTTCAGATAGCTACTTTGCTTAACCACAAAATCCTCCTACAAAGTCTCTGAGCTACACACGATGTTATGGGAATTTCCATGGATTGTGAAAAGGTTTGTAAAATTAAATAGTCTCTACACACAAATAAGACTTGAAGTTGTTTTGATAATATTCTCAGTCTATTGAATGTGATTGTTCTCAAGTTTGTATATGTTCAACTGAGTACAGTCTAGTTCATTCATTTGAATTGATAGTAAGATAGGAATGGGTCTGACATGCTGGATTTTGGAAAGATACCTAGAAACACGAAGCACTAGAGTCTCTGGGAAATATTAGGTTGGCAGCTCCTCTGTGAATTGTTTTCCAATAACATATTCTGGGTAACTAACCACTTAACACAGTGTAAGAATCCCTAATTAGTTCTCCAGCTAAACATTGGCATTGGTTCTGGTTTTATTCTTCCTTCACTCAACTGTCTGTCCATCCATGTGATAAGTTGGTAATAGATCTGCAATGAATATGCTATAAATTTGTGATAGATCTGCAAAGGATCTGCAATAATCTGCTATAGATCTACAATGGATCTGCAATGAATCTGCTATAGATCTGCAATGATCTGCAATATCTGCAATGAATCTGCAATATCTGCAATAATCTGCAATGGATCTGCTATATCTGCAATAATCTGCAATGGATCTGCTATATCTGCAATAATCTGCGAACACCGTCTTCCTCACCTATTGTGAATAAACACGGTGATCCCATTTATATATTTTCAACTGATGATAGTTCTCCAGTTGACAAGAATGGAAAGGGCTACAGATAGAAGTTACAGAAAGTAGAAGACTCAGGAAGTACCTACAAGTTAAGAGCGACAGTGTCCCTTCTTTGTACTGTTATCAGGCATCAGCAATTCATCTGGCAAGCTACCTCTTCTTCTGCTCTTGTACATAGTGATCTGTTTGAGCTGATGTTCTCACAGAGGACACAGACACAGAGAATGACAAGGCTAGTAGATGAGTGAAGGAGAGTTCATGAAGGAATGCACCCAGCAAGATCTGATCCTGAACTGCAATGGTACAGGGTAGGGTGATTATGCATATCATTCATATAAACTCATGCTACCAATCAGAGCTGTCTCAGATGTTGAGTTTGCCTAGTTACTTTTCCTGGTTAGTCTCTCTCCCTTCTTCTGTCATGACCTTTATTTATTTCTTCCAACACTGGGGTGATAATTCCCATGCTAGCTAAAAGTGATGATGCATGAAATCATATAATGTGTTGTTCCTTTACTTATTTCTTCAAACAGGGAGGTGATTTAATAAAATAACATTCCACAGGTTGAATCAAATCGATAATGTAAGGAAGCATATAATGAATATTTTCACTCATAAGTTAATACATTGATTAACACGTGTCTGGTATGAATATGGAGGTGTAGGTGAAGTATTCATTGTGAAAATTCATACCGCCTCTCATTCATTAACACAACATATATACAGAGTGATAGAGAGATGAGATGACAAAGTACAACTCATTCTCTCATTCTAACACCAATCTTCTTCTTCGTTCACTGGAGTGCCTGGACTTGGTTGTTAGCCTAACTGCAGTTCGATCAGAGTGTTAGATACAGTGGTGATCATTTCACAACTCGTTCGAATATATCACAGCAGTTTAAAACGCTGGACCTGTCATTGATGCTAATCAGTCATACACCACAATCTTTCTTCACATCACGGACGTATAAAGACAAGAGGAAGAACACTTTCATTCCTCCTCACATTCTCGAGTGTTGAAGATTGGCTGTGGATTTAAAAAGGGGGCAGCGATCGGCACAGAAATCATAGCTTACCTTTTACTAACCTTGCTCTGAATGCAATCAGAAGCTATACGAGTTTAGATTTAGAATAGCGATCTGGGCTTAGACGTGCCTCTTCTCTCAGTTTAAGATATAGTGTTCGTACAGCACTTCTATTGGAAACAGATGATAGAATGGAGTCAGATATTTTCTAGATAGTGATGGCGGAATTTAGCCATTGCCCGGTCAGGGAGAGAAGTGGTGGCTCTCTTCACAATGGAAGAATATTTATTCTTTCGTGCTGGAACCTTCATACACACAACTCACATACACAAAGCTTTACCTGATGCAGATGTCAGATACGTATCCATTACACAGAGGCATTCTGGCATGAATCAGGTGAGGGACACACAAGTTTAAGATAATCTATACGAAAAACACAACCCGCTTCCATGAAGATCCAACTTTAGTGCCAGATCAAGGCGTTCTCCTACCCAACAGCCCTTGCGACGACGCTACTCTTGTTAGGTCAACCAATGGTTTTACTAGATTCGAACACCTGACCTGTCCATCATTGGGTGACATCTCTATTTTAGCAGTGATGCCACATTCCTAACATTCCGATGCTCTCTTGTGCGGGCACCTTTGTAGAACAATGTGTTGTAAAATAGTGATGTGTAGCGGTGTAACGAACTGAGGGCGCAAAATGCGACAGTAATCAAGGTATTTGAACCTGTTAACGGCTGTAAGAACAAACCGCCACGTCGGACCTAATCTACGGAAACTGCCATCGTTTTCAAAACAATGTTTTCCCGTAGTGAATTTGAATAGCGAAGACACAAACAATAGATTGCACGATTTATTGCCTGGCATATTTCGTTGCATCTCGTCAGGTACATACTGCAGAAATCACACAACTTACGTGAATTAACTAGATAAATCCTTCAAGTTGAAATATACACATATTCGCACTGTAATGTCAATTATCTACCACGGTAATTTTAAGCTGACTAACATGTCTTTCTGTTTGCACAATTCTGGCTTGCGTTGATTGATCATAATTGCTTCTGCAAATTTTAACAAGCGAGTATTTTGTGTGTTAAACAACACGCGAAAGGCAGTGTCTCTGTCAACCACATGGCCGCTCTCGACAATGTGCCTACCAATTGAAGACGCCGGGAGCTTCCGGTGTGTCGGCCCCACAAGGCTAGCATCTCCTGTGTGTTGTATCTTGTTGACCCATTGAGGTATGTGTTCTGACACTCGTTTGTTAAGCTGTCTCTCTGTTCTACCAATGTAGAAGGCCTGGCATCTACATGTGAATTGGTAAATACAATTGTTTGTGGCGTACAGAGGAACAGGCTCTTTGACTGCTGGTGTAGGAATCGGTACGGTTTTATATCTAATGACTGGAGTTGCAGCACAGAATGTTCGGCCTACTGCTGTAGTAAGCCGGTCTTGTATACGTTGCATTACGTCATCCCCTCGAAAGGTTAGCTGGATGAATACCTTGAGTTTAGGGACTGTAATTAAGTCTGGTTTTGGTTTGGGCTGTTGGCAGTGGCGCTTTATAAATCCTGTGGAGTACCCATTCAGGTTTAAGACATTCTTCATAATTTCAAATTCCTCTGTCTTTGTGTCCTGGGTGCATATCTTTCTAGCACGGTCAAACAGGGTCCGTACTAAGCCCCGTTTGTACTGGACAGGTGTGAAGCTCTGAAAATTTAGGTATTGGCCAGTTCATGTTCCTTTGCGATACACCGATCTTTGAATTGTGCCGTCTGCTCTACGGCTCATTAGAATATCTAGGAACGGTAACGCTTCGTTGCTGTTCGTGTTCCATAGATAGAGAAATGTTTTTATGCGTCTTGTTCATTGTGGCCTGAAACGATGTTGCTTGTAGCTCATCTGTGGTGATAATTAGTATACCGTCCACATAACGACGGTAAAAGGCCAAGTCGTTGATGTCTGAGGATCTCTTTTCTTCTAAATGTGCCATGAAGATGTCCGCTAGAATAGGACCAAGAGGACTCCCCATGGCCACTCCGTCAATTTGGCGGTATGACTTAGTTAGAAAATTGAATTGTATGTTGGCGGTACATAGTAGTAGTAGCCTCTCCAGAATAGGTGTTGGTATGCCTAATTTTAGTTGTTTGTCTTCAATGCTGTTCCTGCAGCGAGGCGCTGTCGTCATGTGGAGGTGACAGGTTCGAATCTCAGTTGGTAACTATTGGCGAAGGAGTTACAGAGGCAGTTCGTATACTGCATTCGAAACACAGCTGCGTTGGTTTTTTTAATGAAATGGTATGGATGCCGGTCGTTCAGAAAGCAATGGCAAACTATTGAACGTAAACGTGCCCAGGAATCACAAACAGCCACAGAATGAGGGGGCAACTAACTGAACTAGAGCGTCCCTTAGTCTCTAATTCTCAGCCCTTCTTCTGTGAGCGCCAATCAATACGTGTGTAATTATTTATTAACTGTCTTAATGGCCCCAAAGATAATAGATAAATTAAGATTTAGCGAAGATAATAGGGAAACAAAACTCGCTTACGCTCAGGAATTAAATTACCGTAGACCCCGAGGTAGACCAAGAAGACGGTGGAGAGATAATATATATACAGACCTACAAGCACTTGGAATCAACGACTGGACAAGAGAAGGTCCACCAGAGAGATCGAATGGAGGACGGATTGTATCTGCAGCAAAGAACCTCAATGGACTCGGAACGCTGAAGAAGAAGAAGAAGAAGAAGAAGAAGAAGAAGAAGAAGAAGAAGAAGAAGAAGAAGAAGAAGAAGAAGAAGAAGAGAAGAAGAAGAAGAAGAAGAAGAAGAATGGCCCCTAAAGGATTCCCCAATTGATATTTGTGGAATAAGATAGAATGTTTAACTTGTGGAAACGAAGTTTGTATGTTCAGTTGAAATGTCAGTACTTGGGGTAATGACTTCAGGGTTTGAGAAAATTTTCGACATTTTGTATGTAGTTATGGCTGCACTGGGTGATCATTGCAGCAATAAGAACCTTTTTCTCGCTGATTATCAATATGTTTATCCTCATTGTCATCATCATTGTCAACATCATCATGAACCTCATGATGATGTTCATCATCATCTCATCATCATCATCATCATCATCATCATCATCATCATCATCATCATCATCATCATCATCATTCATCATCATCATCAATCATCATCATCATCATCATCATCATCATCATCATCATCATCATCATCATCAATCATTATCATCATTGCAAACGTTATGTAACAGCTCAAAGCGTCTGTGCATAGAACCTAAGTATCGAGCTGTTGCCCTTGTAACAAGAAATGTCAAAAAACAAAAAACAAAAAAATTAAGAGAATATCCAGATGCTGTTTGTAGAATAAATAACATGTTTAATTAGTGGAGACGAGGGATGTATGTTCAGTTTAAATGTCAGTACTTGGGTTAATGATTTCAGAGGTTGAGACAAGTTTCTATATTTTGTGTGTTGTTTTGCATGGACAAGAATCTCAAATTTTTTCATTATTATAATTGTCATTATCATTTTAATCATCATCATCATCATCATCATCATCATCATCATCATCATCATCATCATCATCATCATCATCATCATCATCATCATCATCATCATCACCATCATCATCATCATCATCATCATCATCATCATCATCATCATCATCATCATCATCATCGTCATCATCATCATCATCATCATCATCATCATCATCATCATCATCATCATCATCATCATCATCATCATCATCATCATCATCATCATCATCATCATCATCATCAGCACCAACATGTTCACCATTATAATCATCACCATTATTATCATTATCATCATCATAATCTTCATCATTATGATCTTCATTGTTGGTGTCGTCGTCGTCATCCTTTTTCATCATCAACATCATCGTCATAGGAATTTTGAGAACATTAACTGAAAGGAATGAGCAAAGATCTCAACTTGAGCCCTAATGACTACACTAGAGCATTTTATACCTGCCCCGTGGCGAATGGATTACGGGCGCAGGTCGTAATCCCACATACCGCGCTCGAAACACAGCTGCGGCCGATTTGGCAGCAGACTGCTTTGTATTGGTTAAAAAAATTTTTTTAATGGTATGGGTGACGGTCATTCATAAATCAATGGCAAACTACTGAATGTAAATTTTCAAAAACATCACAAACAGCCAAAACATGCTGGGGTTGACTGCGAATTCCTGTAAAGGATATGCAACTAACTTTAACTAAAGCATTTTATAAGGTTGCACATGAAGTCATAATGTGATTGTTTTACAATTTATACATTGGTGGTAAAGATATGAGAATAACAAAAGTATGTATTGACAACAAAAAGCAGTCATAAGAACTGACAACCAGTTAGGAACTTTTCAACACATTAAACAAAGTGTTAGTTAGGGTTGTGCGCTGACACCCGATCTGTTCATTTGTACAGCGAAATAATAATTAAATCCACACAAGACATGACAGGAATATCACTCGGTGGGCGTAATGTAAATAACAGAAATATAATTGGCCACTCAGACAGTTCATAAATAAACACACAAGTATTGTTTAGCGCACTTATTATGTTTATGTTGTCTAGTGCGTCCTCTAGTCTCTGCTCCGTTCATCTACTTCTATGAAACAATACATGTGTATTCATTTATAATATAAAAAAACCTGTGTTATGATGATAACAATATTTTGGTCGCTGTAAATGAAACTCAGTTACAATAAATTTCATTTTGCGCTCGCTCTGAACTCAAGCGCAATCCATACACACTACTTCTAGTAGCACGTGACTGAATTTTACTTGTGGATTAGGTTTCCCTATTACCAGTGTCTCTCGCCATTAGACGAACCCACTCCGACTTCAGGGGTACATGTAATATACGTCCCCTAGGACGCTAAGAAGAAAAAAGAAGTAGCGGATAGTTAATTAGTCTTTCCTCTTGAGCCTAAGGCGGCGCATAGGGCAGAAGTCATGGCTCTCCATGCTTGGCGGTTCGCTCCTACTTGTAGATCCTGAATGTTCACTTGGCCGTTGAATGAGCTTTCTCTGATGATGGTTCTACGCAGGGTCTCTCTTGGTCTCCCCGTTTTCTTTTCCCTACTGGTGACCATATGAGGGATTGGTAGGGGATTACATCCTAAAATTAAAAACAGAAGTGTAATCAGCCATCACTGACGGACTGAAAAACAGCAATAAAACAACACAAATATAACTGCACCGGCCAAACGCCTATATGACTACACAGGCAGTAAATCTGCTGCAACAGCGAGAAACTATTGGCTAAGAGGAAACAACTAAACGAGGAAACCGCACCAAGAAGTGACCTCATGAGTAACCTAGGCAACAACAGCCAGTCGAACGAGGTCCAAGGTCCCCCCACCCCCACCAAGTGAATTATAGGAAAAAGGACAATATACATATGGACAACATCAAGAGTGCACTAAACAAACACATGACAGACGGATGAAAGACGTCGTTCATCAGAAACCCATTCCAGTCTCCGCTCAACCCTCCTCTAACAGCAAGTGCGTGTTAAGAAAATAAACATCAACCACCTGAGGCAAGACATTAAACAAACAAAAATATCATATTTTCTTGCCAATTTTCTGTTTCCCTCTTCTTCTGTTCTAATAGTTAGACACGATTAGTCTTTACATCTTTTTAATAACCTCTGATTTTTCTTTGTCTGGTCTGTTCTCTGTTACATTGTGGAGAGGAGACACAATAATGGCACACATAAATTCCACAGACATCTAGGACTGGGTCACTTCAAACAGAAAAGTAAACAGAAATAAACAAGGTCAAATACGACAAAAGCAATGCCATCCGGACATAGTATTGGTATGGTTAGTTCTCTTGCAGCTGCAAGAGAAATGTCAGGAACAGAACTGCGAAATGTTCTCCACTTTCATTGACCGCACCAAGGCTTTTGATACAGTCAGCAGAGAAGGACTGTGGAAGATTATGGCAAAATATGGCTGTCCACGAAAGTTTGTCCAAATAGTGCGGCTATTTCATGATGGTATGGAGGCAAGAGTACAGGGAAATGGTGAACTGTCTGAACCCTTTCCTGTCACCAATGGGGTGAAGCAGGGATGTGTCCTGGCACCAACACTGTTCAGCCTCATGTTTTCAGCCATGTTGATGAATGCCTTCGAGAACAACGACATTGGAATAGACATCAACTACCGCATGGATGGAAAGTTATTCAATCTCAGAAGGCTAAAAGCTAAAATCAAAATTGACAGGGACACCGTCAGAGAGCTCCTGTTTGCTGATGATTGCGCTCTATATGCCAACTCAGAGGCGGACATGCAACATAACCAGCTCCAGGGAATAATCACACTGTGCCGAATATCAGACAAATTCACCTATCTTGGCAGTACTGTGTCACAGGCTGCCACAATTGATGATGAAGTGAATGCAAGAATCTCCAAGGCCAGCGCGGCCTTTGGCAGACTGTACAAGAATATATGGGACAGAAATGAAATAAGCCTGCAAACAAAGCTGAAAGTCTACAAAGCAGTTGTATTATCCACACTGCTATATGATTGTGAAACCTGCACTGTTTATCAGCGACACGCTAGGAAATTAATCCACTTCCACACAGTCTGCCTTAGGAAGTTACTGAAGATTAAATGGCAAGACAAGATCCCAGACACTGAAGTCCTAGAAAGAGCGTCCATGCCCAGTATCCACACTCTACTAATGAAGAATCAGATTCGCTGGGCTGGTCACTTGACTCGCATGCCAGACCACAGGCTCCCTAAACGAATTTTTTACGGCGAGTTGCGTTGTGGTAAGCGCTCCCAAGGCGGCCAGAGGAAACGCTTTAAAGACACTCTGAAAATCTCACTGAATGCTTTTGGAATTCATCATGACACCTTGGAGACTGCAGCCAGAGACCGAATTTCGTGGCGTGCATCATTACGCAAGGGTGCAGTCACTTGTGAGGCAACCAGGACTGCAAGAGCTGTGAAGAAAAGACAGAACAGAAAAACCACTGCAGAAATCCTCCTCCAGAAACGTCAAGCATTCTTTGTCCACATTGTCAAAGAACATTTCGAGCCAAAATAGGCCTTATCAGCCAACTTAGAACTCACGGCTCCATACTTTCAACCCCACTTGATGAAATGAATGGTCATCATCATTCTTGATGGACAAACAACATGGTTAGTTGGTTTGTTGATTAGCTAGTTAGTTCGTTAATTGGTTAGTTGGTTGGTTAGTCCAATTAGTTGGTTGGTTAATTAGTTGGTTGGTTAGTTAGTTAGTTAGTTAATTAGTTGGTTTGTTGTTTAGTTAATTGGTTGGTCAGTTAGTTAGTTGGTTGGTTGGTAAGTTAGTTAGTTATTTGGTTGGTTAGTTAATTATTTGGTTTGTTGTTTAGTTAATTGTTTGGTTAGTTAGTTAGTCGGTTGGTTGGTAAGTTAGTTAGTTATTTGGTTGGTTAGTTAGATGGTTAATTAATTAATTGAGTGGTTAATTAGTTAATTAGTTGGTTGGTTAGCTGGTTGGTTGGTTGGTTGGTTGCTATGTTTGTTAGTTAGTTGGTTGGTAAGTTAGTTACTTGGTTAGTTAGTTAATTGGTTGGTTAGTTAGTTAGCTGGTTGTTTGGTTAGTGGGTTAGTTAGTTAGTTGGTTGGTTGGTAAGTTAGTTAGTTATTTCGGTTGGTTAGTTAGTTGATTGGTTTGTTAACTAGTTGAGTGGTTAATTAGTTAATTAGTTGGTTGGTTAGCTAGTTGGTTGGTTGGTTTCTATGTTAGTTATATGTTGGGGTATCATCTTGCACCCCCTCCCTAACATATGCATCAGCGTCCGGTGGCTAATTTTGGTATGGTTTTTAACCATTAATGTCCGTTAGGTCAATATTTTTTCAGGAAGGTTTTCATACTTCGTTCAACTTATCTGTCGATGAGTGATAGTTGAAGCTTCAAAACAATATATTCCGTTAGTGAATTTAAACACAGGCACGCGATATATAAAATATTGCACGATTTCTTGCATAGCATATTTCGTTGCACCTCGTCAGGTGGATACTGCAGAATGCATATAATTTCTGTGGAACAATGAATGCTGCTTTGGCTGAAATGTGATGTACATCGTCGCTGACACTGCGGGAATGTGTGGAACTTAATGCACGGAAGTTTAAAGGAAGTCCATATGCAGTCGACAGGTCATAAAATGCCAAATTCGGCCATCATATAACATTTTGATTAGCAAACCACACAGTCAATAAACAATCTGTTTTTCGTATACTGTATTCTACGAACAATAATCGATTGCTCAAATATATCGAAGGGCTATATATTAGTCGATTACAGGCGTTACTGTGCAAACAGATGGACTTCCTGCTAAGTGTTAGACTTCCGTGGATGTAACGCATTCCCTATATGGATGTGACGCATTCCTTGTATGGATATAAGCGATTATCATGAGCTAGGAGCCGCTGCGGCTAGTGGTTAACGAGCTTGCCTGCCTAGTGAGTGACTCTGGTTCAATTCCCGTTAGAAGCAAGATTAATGTTACTACCAGTGTGGCTCTGGAGTGAGCCTCATCATCATCATCATCATCATCATCATCATCATCATCATCATCATCATCATCATCATCATCATCATCATCATCATCATCATCATCTGCCTTGCCAACTAGCGTGTATGTCTCTCAAGAGATCTGGAGCGAGCCTCACCATCATCTGCCTTGCCAGCTAGCGTGTATGTCTTTCCACAGATCTTGGATCTCTCCATACCACCGTCTCAGCCAATCCAGCATTTCTAGCGATACTGGCGAAGTAGATACCAGAACATTCTTGGTATTGTCTAGGAAGGAACTGTGACGAGGAAAAGAACTGGATAGTTCAACTAATACGCCATGGCCTAGAATATTTAAAGGGTGTGCGTGTCGAAGTGCTAGAAGAATTCTAAGCTGCCTGCCTTTGGATTTCGTAAGTTTTGTGTTCAATTCCGGACTCCATCATTTTGTTCACTAATGCAGTGTTTTTTTAATTTTTTTTTTTAGGAGACTCCAGGGGGAGCCATTAATACATTGTAAATTATAAAAATAAATTAATTTCATTGGAACAATTTCCTTGAGTTAAATTACCCCCTCATGTAATTTATTTGTTATTATCATGCATTCGAACGTTGTTCATTATGTGGAGTTACACATCGATTCATTATCTTGTCCACGGGGCATTTTAATGAACGACAGCAGGCAATTAGCTGTGTCCGTCTTATTGAGTCAAGAATGGATCTGCCACAATTTAGTCTATTAGCTGGATGTATATTTTAATTTGGAAATCAATTGACCACAAGATGGCCACGAATTAAATTAATTTACAAACCTATAATCAACTCTACATTACGATGTAAACACGCCATCATTATGTCTTTCAATACAGAGGTTCTAAACTTGTGAGGGATCACGACACTGAAGGGTCGCCAACTAGTGTCTTTTTTGTCAGAAATGGTCGTTTATAAGACCACATGAATAGTCTAAACGAAATGTGTAGGGAACATAACATGAAAATTAGCACAAGCAAAACAGAGGTAATGACTATAACTAAAGAAGAACAAACAACAACAATTCACCCAAACGAACATCCTTTGAAACAAGTAAAGAGTTTCAAGTACCTAGGAAGTATAATATCATCAAATGGCAGATCAGAAGACAAGATTGAAAATAGGTGCAATAAGGCAAATCAACTCATTGGACAAATGGCACCAATACTAAAGAACAAACATGTATCAATAACTACTAAGAAAGCACTTTACAACACAATCTTCCTGCCACCTCTATGCTACCAATGCCAAACCTGGACAATGACAGAAAAAGAGAAAAGAAAAATCACAACAACAGAAATGAGGTACCTGAGAAGAATACTCAACGTATCAAGAATAGATAAGATCAGAAATGAAGAAATCAGGACTAAAGTGGGGGTTAAAGCAGCACTAGATTTTATCAGAAAACAGCAAGTCAAATGGTTTGGCCATGCAAGTAGGTTACCAGTCAACAACATACCACAACAAGCAATGATATACAGACCAGAAGGAATCAGAGGAAGAGGCCGACCACGTAAACGTTGGACTGAGGGAATAGCAGAGTCCATGGGAATATCGATATATGAAGCCCATAATCGGGCACTCTCACGAAGTTTATACTTCACCTCGACAAAGCAAGGTACAAGAGGAACATGATGAGATGAGATGAGATGAGGTCGTTTATAACTGCAATTATTATTTGAATATGAAAAACAACCCACAAAGTTTAAAACAATTTTATAATTGTAATATAACTGTACTGAAATATGTGAGTCGCGGTAGCACAGTGTCTAGAAAGCTTGCCCACCGACCCGTTTTGTATGTGCTCAAATCTTTTTCAAAGGCGGGATTCTTGTTTTCATTGATTCTTGGTTTCTAGGTCGATCCAGTGTAAATGTGGTCATGATGGTCGACGTCTCCGCCCAAGAAGTGATATTTACAGTCTCTCACCAAAGAAGTGATATCTACACAGTCTCTCAACCAAGAAGTGATATCTACACAGTCTCTCAACCAAGAAGTGATATCTACAGTCTCTCAACCAAGAAGTGATATCTACACAGTCTCTCAACCAAGAAGTGATATCTACACAGTCTCTCAACCAAGAAGTGATATCTACATAGTCTCTCAACCAAGAAGTGATATCTACACAGTCTCTCAACCAAGAAGTGATATCTACACAGTCTCTCAACCAAGAAGTGATATCTACACAGTCTCTCAACCAAGAAGTGATATCTACACAGTCTCTCAACCAAGAAGTGATATCTACACAGTCTCTCAACCAAGAAGTGATATCTACACAGTCTCTCATCAAAGAAGTGATATCTACACAGTCTCTCAACCAAGGGAAAGCTTATCTCTAAACCAAGATAGAAACAGTCTTGATGATCTCCTGTCGGCTCAATAGCCACCCAGCCAAGTAAGAACAGTGCCCTTGAACTGCGAGAACTGCTGAGTGGTTGACACACCACAATGTAGCTATCAATAAAACTGAGAAATGTCGTCTGGAATCCCACCTCTGCAGCCACATCGACGACACAAACTGATAGCAGTAGTACAAACCGCTTTGCGTAGGCTGCGCTCTGGAGCAGAGAAGCGTGAAGAAAGGGGCTCTCAAATCCACAGCAAAATGGAGATAGCCTAAAGGATGAGCTGGGATTTTCTGGGTGCGTGCAGAAGTGCGCCCTCTTTAGCTGTGGACAGGGGGCGTAGAAGGCACTGTGGCAACAGGGCGTCTAATGTGATATGGCGAACCACCGATGCAGAGACAGCGACAATGGTAAAACGATTAAGGAAAAGGGCTGGTTTTCTCCCCAAAAATTAATGCTGCTGTGAGAATTAAGCAGATCACAGTGCACCGAGTGAGCAAGGGGTGCCTCCCGAAGGGCATGGTGGCTTATGGATAGGCAAACATAGTGGTGTATTTCTGGGCCAAGTGTAATGTTTATTGTTTTCATGTTTGTTTCATGTCCCTGGAATAACTATGTGCTTTTCATTTTTTAATGTCCCTTGTATAACACTATATGTCTTTCGTGTGTTCTTTCTAGTTTATTTCTCATGTATAGCTAGCTATAGGTGGCTCTGTGGCGAAGGCGTTACGAATGCAGTTCTTAATCCCGCATACCGCATTCGAAACGCACCTGCCGGCGATTTGGAAGCAGACAGTCTTTCACTGGTTTCTATACAGTGTTATGAGTACCGGTCGTTCAGAATGCAATGGCAAACTACTAAGAAGGTAAACTTGACCAGGAATCACAAAAAGAAAAAGAATGCTGGAGTTGACTGCAACATCCTGTAATGGATATGCAACTAACTCTTTTATATCTAGCTATATGGCCTTCATTCGATCTTTCTTGTGTAATGTCACTAGTGTAACTTTTTTTTAGCTTTGGTTCTTTCTTGCATGTCCCTTGTATAACACCTTATTTCTGTCGTGTGTTCTTTCTTATTTATGTCCCTTAAGTGCTTCATTCGATCTTTCTTGTTTTCTGCCCCTTGTATAACTATGTGCCTTTCGTTGGAACTTTCTTGTTTATGTCACGTATTTAACTGGGTATGTTTCCTTCTGGTTTGTTTACATTTCTTGTAGAACTATGTGTCTACCAGTCTTCATGTCTTGTTCTTGTCCCTTGTATAATGATCAATCCTCATACCTTGTTAATGTACTTTGTATAGCTATCGGTCTAACGTTCGTTCTTTCTTCTTTATCTGCCTGTTTCTACGCCAGTTTGTAGATGAACATAAAATAAAAACGCTTATCTGTAATAGTCTTACAGGACGTCGCAATCAATATTAACATAAGCAAACCCATACACAAAATTTAGTCCCTTACTAAGCTAAACAGTGTGTAAGGACTACGCTTGAGTTTAAGCGAGCGAACAAAAAAAGAAAAAGAAAAAAAAAAAACACATCAACATACATTTCACGTTAAGTAATTTGCCATTAAACATACTGAACAATTTTTAAAAAATGCCAGTTGCAACAAGAAAAAGAGTGTTGAGGTGTTACATTGAACCTGACCTTTTGTATGGATGTGGAGCGTGGACAATGAGTAGAAAAGGTGAAAAACATCTAATGGCAGTGAAAATGTTGTTTCTGAGGAAAATATAAAAATACCATCGGCAGACAGAAAAAGAAATAGCATGTCCTGTAAGAGGCAAATAAAAACCGTTTAACTGATTAGAGAATTTAGACGTAGATTAGAATAAGCAGTGTTTATTTATAATATCTTCATTTTTGTTATTTCACTCCCTTTTGCTTTGTCTCCTTCTCCCTCATTTCTCTCTTTTTTTTTCAATCTGTCCGTTCTAGGACACGTTTATTTGTCTCTTATTGCTTTATTAACCATTTCATCCATTTCAGCATTTAGAGGGGATAAAACAGAGTCTGTCTATCTTGCTGTCTCTAGTGTTTTTCTGTCTGGTGTCTCGTGTCATGTAGATGAAATAGCTGGAGCTATCGAATAATTACATACTGTAGTGTTTTGTATTGTTTCTGCGCCGACCGTCATATCTATCATTAGTGATACACCTGTGCTAATGTTACAATTAAGATCCACACAGTTATCAAGCTGGTGAAATCAGGTCAGATCAATTGCCATCTTCGCATCCGAGACCGGCGGAAATGGATCGCCAACACATTCTGCTTCTCATTATGTTTATTAGTCTAACATTCTCATTCAGTCTGCCTTTTGATCTTGTTTTTCTGTGTACATGTCTTTCTTGTCATGTCATATGTATATTTACAGTGATGCCATATTAATTTGTTAAATGTTATCTTTCTATTTATATAATTGTCTTGTTCGTTTTATCAAGTTAAGTTCCAATGGTATTTCTTTGTCTTGTCAATCTCTTGACATAATATTTCTATGTATATCGCTGTTTAGTCAATCTTTACTGTTATCTTTCTATTTATATCGTCGTTTTGTCCATCTGTTGATGCTACCTTTCTATTTAAATCGTTGTACATAATTTGATGTTATTTTTCCATTTACAAAATTTTCTTGACCAATTTTAATGTAATTTTCAAATTTACATCGTTGTACTGACAACGAGTTGATGTTATGTTATCTCTCTAGTTACATCATTGTCGTATCTATCTATCCATGTTATCTGCATATTTACATCGCTTTTTTCTCAATCTATTGATGCCATCTTCCTATTTGCACGTTCCTCTTGCCCATCTTTTGAAGTAATCTCCTTAATAACATCTTTGCCTTGTTTATCAATTGAAGTTAAGCGCCTATTTACATCATTGTAGTATCTATCTATTGAAATTATAATCCTATGTACACCATTGTAGTGTCTGTTAAACATATACTCCTATTTACATCGTTGTAGTGTCTATCTATTGAAATTATACGCCTAATTACATCGATTAAGTGTCTATCTGTCGGTCTCCATGGCCTAAGCGTTAAACAACTTTCTCCGTAAACCCGTTTGTTCACGTAGGGTAACGCAGCACGCGAGAGTTGGAAGCGGTTCTCACCGCGTTGGTAACTTACGGGATACGTGAGCCGGCCGCTCAGAAAACAATGACAAAAAATATTGCCAAGATATCAACGACAGCGCTAAAATGCTGGCGTTGACAGCGATGTCCTGTAAACGATATGCAAAAAAAAAAGTATCTATCTATTGAAATTATACTCCTATTTACATCGTTGTAGTATCTACTATTGAAGTTATGCTCCTATTATAATTATTGAAGTGCATATCTATTGATGTTATAATTCTCTAACTTCATTGTGGCGTCTATCCACTGAAGTCACATTTCTATGTATATCTTAGTCTTCCTCGTGCACATCTGCCATTCATCTTTCATTCCTTAACAGTGTTAAACGGTGCAATGCGTCATTCTTTATGCCTCACTTCTCTTTTTGTCCAACCTCTGGATATGAGCAATGAAAGAAAGAGTGAAGAAATTGAAGATGCTGTATTTTAGAAGAATAATAGAACATTATGGACATAGGATAAAACAAACACCTAGATATTGAGAGATATAGGTTGTACACGATTGCTTATGAAATTATCACAATCATGTGCCATGCCGATAAGTGCGGGTGATCATGTTTCGCCACCTTACGCGATCTTCAATATCGCGGATGTGCTCTGTGTTCTTGTCTCGATCATGTCATGTGACCAAGCCATCCAGGTATTTACTTCCCTGCTTTTCCATTGTTGTTTGTGAAAACCACACGGACAAGACAAATAAAATTGTTGGGGCGTATCAACAGAAGATAGGACAGTACTGGTAGCTAAAAACGCTAAATATATACACAGTTGGTGGACTTTGTAGTAGGATCAACAAAACTGGTGGATATTGTAGTAAGATCTACATAAATGGTGGACATTGTAGTAAGATCTACACAATTAGTTGATATTGTGGTAGGATCTACACAAATGGTGGACATTGTAGTAGGATTAGCACGATTGGTGAATATTATAATAGGATCAACACAATTGGTGGGCATTGTAGTAAGAGTTGGTTAGTTGCATATCCTTTACAGGACGTCGCAGTCAACCTCAGCATTTTGTGGCTGTTTGTGATTTCTTGGCAAGTTTACGATCAGTAGTTTGCCATTGATATCTTAACGACAAGTACTCATACCATTGTATTAAGACCAACGCAAGGCGGGCTGCTTCCAAATCACCGGCAGCTGTGTTTCGAACACCGTATGCGGTATAACGAATTGCATTCGTAACCCTTTCGCCACAGAGCCTGCTGACGTCAGAGAGAATACAAAAAAGGGATCTGTCCTTGAATATCAGTAAAATAGAAGTAATGGTTATATCGAGGAAACATACCACCATCATAATATAATGAAGTATGGCAATGTCAAACCATAGAGAGGATTAGAAAGACATGATTGCCTATGTCTGGTCAAGACTAGACACACGAAGGAGCAAACAATTGGCCCAGTATATTATTTGACGATTCTTCATATCGTTTTGCAATTCTTCATGTGTTCCAAATTTGTTTAGGAATTCCGTGTTTGTTAGTTTGTCTCGCTCTAATGTTCGCCGATTTATCTATACACCCTCATGTGGATGCATCACTTCTTTCTTCTAACTGCTGGCTTGTAATCCATGACTCCGCAAGATATAACAATATTGTTAGTTAATGAGTTAAGTTAGAGAGATAGTTAGTGAGGTAGTTAGTGAGTTAGGTAGCAAATTATTTAGTGAGTTAGCTGATTAGTTAATTAATTAGTAAGTGAGTTAGTTAGTGAGTTAGTGAAATAGATAATAAGTTAGATGACGAATTATTTAGTGAGTTAGTAAGTTAGTTAATGAATTAGTTAGTGAGTGAGTTAGTGAGTGAGTTAGTGAGTTAGTTAGTGAGTTAGATAGCGAATTAGTTAGTGTGTTAGCGAGTTGGTTAATGAATAAGTTAGTGAGTTAGATAGCGAATTAGTGTGTTAGCGAGTTAATTAATGAATTAGTTAGTTAGTGAGCTACTTAATGAGTTAGTTAGTGAGGTTTTATGAGTTAGTGACTTAATTAGTAAATTATTTTGTGAGTTAGTCAGTAAGCTACTTAGTGAGTTAGTGAGCCAGTTAGTGGGTTTATTAGTTAGTGAGTTAGTTAATTAGTAAGTTAGTGTGTTAGTGAGGTAGTTAGTGTGCTAGTGCGTTAGTTAGTGAGTTATTTAGTGTGTTATTTATTGAGTTAGTAAGTGTGTTAGTTAATGAGTTAGTGAGATAATTATTGTGTTAGTGAGTTAGTTAGTATGTTAGTTATTGAGTTAGTTAGCGCCTTAGTTATGGATTAGTATGTTAGTTAGTGAGCTAGCTGTGATCTAGTTAATTAGTAAGTTAGTGAGTTATTTAGTGTCTTAGCTAGTGAGTTAGTTAGCGAGTTGTTTATTTGGTGAATGAGTTACTGAGTTAGTAAATTTGTTAGTAAGTTTGTTTGTTAGTGAGTTAGTTAGTGAGTTAGCTAGGAGTTAGTGATTTACTAGTTTTGAGTTAGTGAGTTAGTTAGTGAGTGAATGGGTGAGTTAGTTAGTGAATTAGTTAGTGAAATATTTATGTTATAAATATTTCTCGTAGTTAGTGAGTAGTTAGTGAATTAGTTAGTGAACTGGTTAGTGAGTTAATTAGTGAACTATTTAGTGAGTTAGGTAGTAAGTTAGGTAGTGAGTTAGTTAGTGAGCTTGTTAGTGAGTTAGTTAGTGAGTTAGTGAGTGTGTGTGGATGAGTTAGGTAGTGAAGTAGTTAGTAAAATATTTAGTGAGTGAGTGAGATAGTTAGTTAGTGAATTAGTTAGCGAGTTATTTAGTGAGCTAGTTAGTGAGTTATGCTGTGAGTTAGTAAATAAGTTAGTGAGTGAGTGAATTATTCAGTGAGTAAGTTAGTTAATGAGTTAGTTTTTAGTGAGGTAGTGAGTTAATTAATTAGTGAATGAGTGAGTTAGTGAGTTAATGAGTTAGTTAATGAGTGAATTAGTCACTTAGTAAGTGAGTTAGTCGTCAGATTATCCTGACCACACATCGAATCAATCAGTCAATAAGTGCTCGTATCCCTCCTTAGTATCAACCTCACGTTAGCGGTCGACGATATCAGTTCTGTGCTAGTTGACTATTCGTCTTGGGCCTCTACATATTCATTTTATCTAACTTCACCTCTTCATCATCAACATCAAGTGCCCTTTCAGCTGTCGTTGGCGTCCATGTCTGTCTACAAATCTAGGTATTTAGTGTTGTGGATAAATTCTATTGATGATATTTATCCATGCCACCGTCTCTGTCCATCCGGCATCATTACCTCTTTCCCCATTGATCATCCCTGTTGTTACGATGTTATCCAGAGCCCCTATTCTCATCACATGACCAAAGACATTTGTTTGTCTCTACCTTATTGTTGTATATAATGTACTAGTTCATTAACCTCTTTTATCATTAACCTCTTTCATGCGATAATTGTTAGTTACTCTGGCAGTCCAAGGAATTCGCAACATTCGTCTGAGGAACCACATGTCTTTTGCTTTAAAATTCATTTAAAGTCCATGATGCACAGGCATACAATAATACATGCTCTATATAACATCTCAGCACTCTCTTTCTTACACTCAATGTTAGTGACTTATTGCATAAGTTATCTTCTACAACTTGATATTCTTGCAGTGTGGTTTGCAGATTCACAGTTATCGTTTAATTGCCCTTCTATATGTAAGAGTATTCACTATATCAGGCTGATCCGTTGCTCGTCTGCTTGTTCACAATAACCCGCCTTGCAAGCAAATCTTTTTGTTAATTCCTCTCACACCCGCGTGACATAGCTCCAAAATGAAGGCGATTTTGCTATCCTTGACCTCCGCAGGGACTCCGCCCACTATATGTAACATTTACAGGTGATAACTCCGTTGTAAATGGTAATGTTATTTATATAGTTTATTGCTATTGTGCTTGCTGTGGGTTACTGAGTTTATTCTGGGACATTTTTCATTACATTTTCGGCATAGATATTAATCTCGTATGGGGAGGTCAGCATGGTCGAATGGATAACAACGCGTGTTCTTAAACATATGGTGTGCTGACGCCGAGGTAAGGGGTTCAACCCCGACACCGGACAGTAGGACTGAAATGTCCTTGCTAGTGGACGTAAATTACAAGTACCTCTGAAGTCAGAGTGGGTTCGCCTGATGGCGAGGGCCACTGCTAGTAGGGACATCTAATCCACGCGCAAAATTCAGCCCAGCACTACTAGACGTAGTACGTATGGGCTCCTCTTGAGTTCAAAGAGAGCGAACGCAAAAAAAAAAAAAAAAAACCACATTAAACATCTTGTATGGGAAGAGAATAAGTCCAGACTTACCTCCCTTTACTCATCAAACCACTTTCATGTTTTAACAGCTGCTCTGGCAGCTGCTAATTGTTGAAAAACATAATGAATCGAATGCTACACAAGGAGATGGACAGCCAGATTTAATGTGGAAAGGGCTCTTGCTAATGATGATGACCTTCGCTGGACTGTGGTGCATATTTCATTAGCGTATTTTTCTCCGAGGCGTTCTATTGATTTCCTATGCCAAAACTGGTCATAGACTTCCTTTAGACAGTGGATGGAACCGACATACATATGTACGCCGTTCTAGCTAATTGTCTGGTCTATGTTGTGTACATTATTTCCGGACAACGGTTGCCGGTAACAGCCAGCCGGTGATGTTGGTAAACACTGCGGGTTGTCACGTTTCTGTGGAGTGTTGGGGCTGGGAATATTTGTCTTAGATGGTGTTTCTATATATATAGATATCACTCTATATCTAACTCTCTATCTCCCTGTCTTCGCTCGCTTTGTACTAAAGCCTAGTCTATACACATGCTGTTAGTCCTAGTGTACTGAACTGATTTTTGCATGGGGATTAGCTTTCCCTATTCTCAGTATTCCTGGCCATCAGGCAAATCGTCTCTGACCTCTGAGGTACTTGTAAGTTATGTCCCCAAGTCAAGGATGAGAAGTCAACATGTTAGCTCATATGATCAGTGTAGGGGTTAACCCGCTATCTCAGCATAATTATATCATTTTATTTTATATTTCTCCTTCTGTAATGGACGCAAACTTATCTTCTTTGTTTTTCCTTTTCTTTCATCCATTCTTTCTTCAAAATTACTGTTGTTTTTCTGGATGGGCGTAATTGTTGGGCGATAAGTAAGAACATGGTTACGACCCTGGGGACATGTGGTCATGTGGGTGTTGAGAACGATGTTTACAGTATATTTAGATTTATTCGTATTGACATTAGTAGGCGTGCGAAGAAAAAGAAAATATAGTGGATGGAGAAGAAAATATCGTGGATGGAGAAGAAAATATTGTGGATGGAGACGAAAATATCTTGAATAGAGAAGAAAATATCGGGATGGAGAAGAAAACTAACGCCTTGAGACTGTCAGCTTCAGGTATGACAAAATTATACAATGTAACAAAAAGAAGACAAATAACATTTGTTGATGAGGGTTACCAACATCGAATGCAAAATAACTAGAGAAGAGAAGCAAAGGTTGACATGGAAAATAAGAAATATTGTAAGCGATAGGGGCTTAACTATAATATAAAGTGAGAGCCTGTGGTCATGATGACACTGTCCGACTAAGCACCTAAAGAAGCAGAGAAAAAGGAGGTGGAGAAGAAGGAAGAGAAGGAAGGATGAAGGAAGAAGAAGGGGAAGAATTGAAGAAGAAGAAGAAGAAGAAGAAGAAGAAGAAGAAGAAGAAGAAGAAGAAGAAGAAGAAGAAGAAGAAGAAGAAGAAGAAGAAGAAGAAGAAGAAGAAGAAGAAGAAGAAGAAGAAGCAGCAGATGAAAAAGAAGAAGAAGAAGAAGAAGAAGAAGAAGAAGAAGAAGAAGAAGAAGAAGAAGAAGAAGAAGAAGAAGAAGAAGAAGAAGAAGAAGAAGAAGAAGAAGAAGAAGAAGAAGAAGAAGAAGAAGCAGCAGCAGCAGATGAAAAAGAAGAAGAAGAAGAAGAAGAAGAAGAAGAAGAAGAAGAAGAAGAAGAAGAAGAAGAAGAAGAAGAAGAAGAAGAAGATAAAAACATCCCTTCCTATAAAAGAGTCCACGAAATACGCTTCCACACACACACACACACACACACACACACACACACACACACACACACACACACACAAACACACACACACACACAAACACGCACACACTCTCTCTCTCTCACACACTCACACACACACCCACACCCACACACACTCGCACACACTACTGCATTATAGCGCATGCATTTTCATCCTCCATCATTTCCGCATTGCATCGTCTGGTTTCTATATCATCAACCGATCACTCACCCACATTTGCAAGTTTGATTTAATCGAATTTCAGCGACAGCACATTTGCCAACTCCGTGTTTTTATCTGATAGAATTTCTAAGTAACGATAGGTGCCGCTACTCATCCCTTCCCTCGCTCCCGTCAAAGGTGTACAGTTTGATTAATTAAATTCTCCAGAGATCAAAGTGCGCTGAGCAAGTATATGCACGCGGACAGGTCGATACAGAGTGGGTCGATCATAGATCATTATTTCTGTCTTGTACCCACCCAATCAATTTTTGACAGTTGGTAATGAATCTCGTCTGAAAAACTCGCGTTTTAGTGTGTGCGTAAGTGAATGAGTGAGTGTGCGTAAATATGTACGTAAGTAAGAAAGTCAGTACGTAGTTAAGTATGCGACTAGGTAAATAAGTAAGCAAGCATGTATGTCAGTCAGTCAATGAGTGAATGGGGGAGTGGGTAAGAAAAAAGTAAATAAGTAAATGAGTGAGTGAGTAAGTAAGTGGGTAAGTAAGTAAGTGAGTGAGCGAATTCGTAAATGAGTGAATGAATGCACGAATAAGTAAATAAGTAAGTGAGTGAGTGAATGAGTGAATACGTAAGTGAGTAAATATGCATATATATAAGTGAGTGAGTGAGTCGGTAAGAAAGTGTGAATGAAAGAGTAAACAAGTAAGTAAATATGTAAGTGATTGAATGATTACTTCCCAGGAATGCTACCTGGTCAAAAAAGCACGCTAAAGTCGATGTGTTGGCCTACGGGTTTCGGCCCAAGGGCGCATAACAGACACACCGCAATCACATCTGAAAAAACACTCCGGATGAACGCAAAGAAGAAGAATGATTACTTAAATGAGTGAATGAAAGAGTAAGTATAAAATTAAGCAAGTAAGCAATTACGTAAGCAAGTAGGTGAATGACTGAGTGAGTTGGTACGTAAGTTAAAAGGTAAGTAAATAAGTAGGTGAGTGAGTGAGTTAGAGAGTAAGTAACTGAGTGAGTGAGTAAGTAAGTACATAAGTTAGTGAATGAGTGAGTAAGTATGTGAGTAAGTAAGTGAGTGAGTAAGTGAATAAGTGGGTAGGTGAGTGAGTAAGATAAACTCTATGGACCGCTGAGTGAACTAAAAAAGATAATTAAATTCATACAAGAGACGTCATTGCAGTTATAGACATATTTCAAGCGAACGAAAGAAGAAGAAGTAAGTGAGTGAGTAAGTAAGTATGTGAATCAGTAAGTGAGTGAGTACGTGAGTAAGCGAGTAAGTAAGTAAATGAGTGAGTAAGTGAGTAAGTAAGTAAATGAGTGAGTAAGTAAGTAAGTGAACAAGTAAGTAAATGACTAAGTAAGGAAGTGATTAAGTCTGTAAGTATTGAGTAAGTGAGTTAGTGATTGAATAAGTGAGTAAGTAAGTGAATGAGTAAGTGAGTAATTATGTGAGTGAGTAAGCGAGTGAATAAGTGAGTAAGTATTGCGTGAGTAAGTATTGAGTGAGTAAGTGAGTAAGTAAGTAATTGAGTGTGTAAGTAACTGAGTGATTGCGTAAGAAAGAGAGTGAGTAAGTTAGTAAGGAAGTAAGTCATTAGTTAGTCAGCCTGCCAGCAATCCAGTCAATCAGTCAGTCAGTCAGTCAGTCAGTCGGCCAGCAATCCAGTCAATCAGTCAGTCAGTCAGTCAGTCGGCCAGCAATCCAGTCAATCAGTCGGTCAGTCAGTCAGTCAGACGGCTAACAATCCAGTCAGTCAGTATGTATGGGATCCATAACTTACATTGAGGTATATGATAAATTAGATAAGTAGGGACCCTTTTCACACCTTGAAGCTATTGGGTATATGGTAAACTAGTAAAGTATGGACCCCTTACACACCTTGAAGCTATTGGGTATATGGTAAATTAGTAAAGTATGGACCCTTTACACGCCTGAAGCTATTGGGTATATGATAAATTAATAAAGTTGGGTCCCTTCACACGCATTGAAGCTATTGGGTATATGGTAAATTAGTAAAGTAGGGTCCCTTCACACGCATTGAAGCTATTGGTAAATGTCAGAGTCTAGAAAGGGTACAGTGATGCAGTGACATCGTTACGCCCGCCAGGCGACTTAGCTCCCAGCAGGGATGCAGCAACTTCGTTACGCCGCCAGGCGAGTAATAGTTACATGCCTGCAAGATTGCTGGCTGACGAGCGACCAGCGGTCAGGCAAGGACGACGCAAGACGCACGCATGCCTCGTGAAGCCACCTCAGGTGGGAGGCAAGTTGCGAACTAGCGGCAGACAGCTCTGGGACTTCGACTCGGACAGACGTATGATGAGAGAAAGGCGTTGCGTGGTTTTCTGTGCTTGAAAGTCGAGTGTCTGGACATCTTGAGAGTCAGACTTGTGAGCTGTATTGTGGATGTAAGTGTATTGAAGTATCCAGTATATATTGTTGTGATCATCGTTCTGTATTTGATATGTAATAAATCCATTGAACGGTGTGCCGTTGAGTCTTACGTCAAATCACGTTGTACTTGTACTGTCTCACATGTGTTAGGTTAGCGAGCCAAGTTTAAGACCCTGACAGTAAATTAGTAAAGTATGGACCCTTTACACGCCTTGAGGATACCGGGTATGTGGTAAATTAGTAAAGCATGAACCCTTTACACGCCTTGAAGCTATTGGGTATATGGTAAATTAGTAAAGTATGGACCCTTTATATCCGTTAAGGATATCGGATATATAGTAAATTGGTAAAGTAGGGACCATTTACACGCCTTGAAGCTATTGGGTATATGGTAAATTAGTAAAGTATGGACCCTTTATATCCCTTGAGGATATCGGATGAAGGTAAATTGGTAAAGTAGGGACTATTTACACGTCTTGAAGCTGTTGAGTATATGGTAAATTAGTAAAGTATAGACCCTTTACACGCTTGAAGCTATTGGGTATATGGTAAACTAGTAAAGTAAGGACTTGTCACGCGGCGGCGGCAGCAGCGTATAATATTATGGAATATGCATTATGCAACTGTCGTCGCTGATGTGATGTTTCAAGAGCAAAGATAAAGTTATGGCGCTTCGTTTTCGTCTAGGCGGATGTCTATGATGGCCCCAAGAGAATGTCACCTCAATTTGACCAGTTAGGTTTCCTTACGCCCACGACAGCAACATTATCAAAGACGAGTCCAATGCATACACAACAAGGCCGTTGTTAGCAGTTGACATATTAATAGAACTTTTATTGGCAGCGCTGTAGCATCATTCATATTCTAACGTATGTCACTCGGCCGGCTGCCCACTCAGGCATGTTCGCATGACATCCCACTCGGCCGGCTGCTCACTCAGGCATGTTCGCATGACATCCCACTCGGCCGGCTGCTCACTCAGGCATGTTCGCATGACATCCCACTCGGCCGGCTGCTCACTCTGGCATGTTCGCATGACATCCCACTCGGCCGGCTGCTCACTCTGGCATGTTCGCATGACATCCCACTCGGCCGGCTGCTCACTCTGGCATGTTCGCATGACATCCCACTCGGCCGGCTGCCCACTCTGGCATGTTCGCATGACATCCCACTCGGCCGGCTGCTCACTCTGGCATGTTCGCATGACATCCCACTCGGCCGGCTGCTCACTCAGGCATGTTCGCATGACATCCCACTCGGCCGGCTGCTCACTCTGGCATGTTCGCATGACATCCCACTCGGCCGGCTGCTCACTCTGGCATGTTCGCATGACATCCCACTCGGCCGGCTGCTCACTCTGGCATGTTCGCATGACATCCCACTCGGCCGGCTGCTCACTCTGGCATGTTCGCATGACATCTCACTCGGCCGGCTGCTCACTCTGGCATGTTCGCATGACATCCCACTCGGCCGGCTGCTCACTCTGGCATGTTCGCATGACATCCACTCGGCCGGCTGCTCACTCTGGCATGTTCGCATGACATCCCACTCGGCCGGCTGCTCACTCTGGCATGTTCGCATGACATCCCACTCGGCCGGCTGCTCACTCTGGCATGTTCGCATGACATCCCACTCGGCCGGCTGCTCACTCTGGCATGTTCGCATGACATCCCACTCGGCCACCGAGCATCAAATACGAACATGAGGAACGTGAGGAACGTGAGGAACACTGATTCCAACGATGACCATACTCTCAATGTGCAGCCGCTCCACAGTTCTTCCACACTTCTACCGTCTTTATCTTTCACCGAAGACGGGTCAACTTGCAACAGGCCTACATGAATGTGGGTGTCTATTATGTGTGGCGCTGTATTCAGCTGGATGCCCCTGGCGGTTTGCCTATATCGTCTTATGTAGAATCCTAACTTGTTCTGAGTTGGAAAAGAGTAGGAGTCATGTCTGTGTTCCGTGCTAAAGTGAAATTGCATCGTTTGGGTTGTCAAACGACGCGATTCCGTGACGTTTCTACTACGCTATCATGGTGCGTTTTGTAATGTTGCTACTTTTGATGTCTAAAATCTACCTGTTTGTATCTATTATTATTTTATATGTGTGCAAGGTGATTTCATCATTTCTGCTACATGGCATGACCCTTTGCACACCTTGAAGCTATTGGGTATATGCCAAACCTGGGCAATGACAAAAAAAAGAGAAAAGAAAAATCATAACAGAAATGAGATTCCTGAGAAGAATACTCAATGTATCAAGAAGAGATAAGATCAGAAATGAAGAAATCAGGACTAAAGTAGGGGTTATAGCAGCACTAGATTTTATTAGAAGGCAGCAAGTCAAATGGTTTGGCGATGCAGGTAGGTTACCAACTAACAGTATACCACAACAAACAATGATGTACAGACCAGAGGGAAGCAGAGGAAGAGGCCGACCACGTAAACGATGGACGCAAGGAATAACAGAGTCCATGGGAATATCGATACATGAAGCCCATAAGAGGGCACTCTCCCGCTGTTTATACTTCACTTCGACACCGCAAGGTACAAGAGAAACAAGATGAGATGTGATGATGAGTAAAGTAGGGACCCTTCGCATGCTTTGAAGCTATTGGGTATATTGTAAATGAGTAAAGTAGAGACCCTTTACACGCCTGAAGCTTTTGGATAAGTTAGTTAGTTAGTTAGTTAGTTAGTCGACAGATCATCCTCATTGCACATCGAACCATTCAGTCCATAAGTGCTCGGATCCCCTCCTCAGAAAATCCCGCAGCGTGTAGCGGCTAACGACGCCAGTTCTGTGTTGGTTTATCAATCTTCTTTGGCTTCCTGCGTAGTGTTCTTGTTTGGCCACCCCTCTTTTAATTTGCTGCTCTCGCAGTCTGGCCATTGTTGTAGATTCACAGTCATCACTTGGTTCTCGCAAAAGTCTTACTTCTCGTAGAGCATTCAGAATGTCAGCCTGGTCCATGGCGCGTCCGCCCTCCACAGTAGCCTCACCTGCGAGCTTGTCAGCCCGCTCATTTCCTTGTACTCCCGCATGCCCTGGCACGAAGCTGAAACTAATCTTTGCCAGCCGAGACCGCTCCAGAGGCAGCAACCATTCTCTTCGGATCGACCTCTCCTCTATCCTCTTGATCATGTTCATTGAGTCGCTAAGGAAACAAGCCCTAGTGAATGTCTGTGTCTCGAGCCCGTTATTGCTTTACTTACTGCCATGACTTCCATGGTCAGGCTACTTGTGGTTTCAGTGAAAGCACCAGAGTCCTCCTTCACAATTCTCTCTCCGGCCCGAGCTGTAAAGGCCCATGAGCTTCTCACATGTCGGACGACCGACCCATCTGTGTAGATGACCGCGTCACCGTCTAGCGAATTCTCGAAAATCAACGCTTGTACTTCAGCCTCAACAGCAGCCGGATTTTCTTGTCTGCATTTTCTATCTAGTTGGATGCAAACTGAAAAGGATGTGCAGAAGTCTGTTGGCACATGCACCCACCCCTCGCCAGGTTACAAGTCCTCAAGTGAACACACCTGTTGAAGAATGTCTTCGGCTTGACCCATCCACGACAGTCCTCTTTTTAACCTGCTGTCCTTCACCTTCCTAATTTCACTATGCAGTGGATGTTGTGTGTTTGCGTTAATTCTGAGGTAGGCGCGTGCCCTGCAAACTTGTATTCTCTCTTCAATGGTTGGAAAATCAAGAAGGTAGCGCATCGCCCTGCATGCTGTATCTCTTGTACATCCAAGAATAATGCGCATAGCTTCATTCTGTATCCTTTCCATCCTTTCTATCTGCTTATGGCTGAGAGTCAGGATTGCCATAGCATACTCCAAAACAGACATGACCAGCCCCTCGTACAGAAGACATAGATGGCGCTGCTCACAGTTTGCTGCCGCCATCACCCGTATCGCTGCCAAACCCCGCTTGGCCTTTGTTATCACCTGGTCTATGTGCACATTATAAGCAAGGCTTCGATCAAACCGTATCCCCAGGTAATTCATTGCCTGCGTTCTTTCCACCGTCTCTGAACACAGCATTACAGTTGGTGTTGGAGTGTTGACAATATGATTATTCAACGAGAACCAAGTCATTGTTGCCTTTGTTGAGTTGACCATTGCCCCAGCTTCATCACACCAAGTACTTATGCGATTGAGTTCGGTTTGTAGTTCCACAGCAACCTCCTCTCTATCCTTACCCTGACGATACACTAAAACATCATCGGCATATGACAATGTCCTGCCAGGTCCAGTGATCTGCTCACTGGTGATTCTCACTGTGTAGGTGTTGAACAGTACCGGAGATAATGGTGATCCCTGTGGTAGGCCAGGATATATTGTTGTTGGTTCCGAAGTCCAACTGCCACATCTAAAAACTACTTTCCGTTGGAAGAGGGCTGCAGCGATCCAACTAAGGAGGAATGGACTTACGTTTAGTTCAAGAAGCTGAAACATTAAAAAATCCAGTGGTACTCTGTTGTATGCGTCCTCAAGATCAATCGCTGCAGCAACGGTTTCAGTGCCTGAGTGGAAACCTTCATAGACCATTCGTAAATGAATACCATGAATCATGAATCATGAATTAGTAAATTAGGCTTTTGGGTAAATGGTAAATTAGTAAAGTGGGGACCCTTAACATGCCTTGAAGCTATCGGTTATATGGTAAATGAGTAGAGACCCTTTACACGCCTGAAGCTATTGGGTATATGGTAAATTAGTAAAGTAGGGACCCTTAACACGCCTTGAAGCTATCGGTTATATGGTAAATTAGTAAAGTAGGGACCCTTAACACGCCTTGAAGCTATCGGTTATATGGTAAATTGGTAAAGTATGGACCCTTAACACGCCTTGAAGCTATCGGTTATATGGTAAATGAGTAGAGACCCTTTACACGCCTGAAGCTATTGGGTATATGGTAAATTAGTAAAGTAGGGACCCTTAACACGCCTTGAAGCTATCGGTTATATGGTAAATTAGTAAAGTATGGACCCTTTATATCCGTTAAGGATATCGGATATATAGTAAATTGGTAAAGTAGGGACCATTTACACGCCTTGAAGCTATTGGGTATATGGTAAATTAGTAAAGTATGGACCCTTTATATCCCTTGAGGATATCGGATGAAGGTAAATTGGTAAAGTAGGGACTATTTACACGTCTTGAAGCTGTTGAGTATATGGTAAATTAGTAAAGTATAGACCCTTTACACGCTTGAAGCTATTGGGTATATGGTAAACTAGTAAAGTAAGGACTTGTCACGCGGCGGCGGCAGCAGCGTATAATATTATGGAATATGCATTATGCAACTGTCGTCGCTGATGTGATGTTTCAAGAGCAAAGATAAAGTTATGGCGCTTCGTTTTCGTCTAGGCGGATGTCTATGATGGCCCCAAGAGAATGTCACCTCAATTTGACCAGTTAGGTTTCCTTACGCCCACGACAGCAACATTATCAAAGACGAGTCCAATGCATACACAACAAGGCCGTTGTTAGCAGTTGACATATTAATAGAACTTTTATTGGCAGCGCTGTAGCATCATTCATATTCTAACGTATGTCACTCGGCCGGCTGCCCACTCAGGCATGTTCGCATGACATCCCACTCGGCCGGCTGCTCACTCAGGCATGTTCGCATGACATCCCACTCGGCCGGCTGCTCACTCAGGCATGTTCGCATGACATCCCACTCGGCCGGCTGCTCACTCTGGCATGTTCGCATGACATCCCACTCGGCCGGCTGCTCACTCTGGCATGTTCGCATGACATCCCACTCGGCCGGCTGCTCACTCTGGCATGTTCGCATGACATCCCACTCGGCCGGCTGCTCACTCTGGCATGTTCGCATGACATCCCACTCGGCCGGCTGCTCACTCTGGCATGTTCGCATGACATCCCACTCGGCCGGCTGCTCACTCTGGCATGTTCGCATGACATCCCACTCGGCCGGCTGCTCACTCTGGCATGTTCGCATGACATCCCACTCGGCCGGCTGCTCACTCAGGCATGTTCGCATGACATCCCACTCGGCCAGCTGCCCACTCTGGCATGTTCGCATGACATCCCACTCGGCCGGCTGCTCACTCTGGCATGTTCGCATGACATCCCACTCGGCCGGCTGCTCACTCAGGCATGTTCGCATGACATCCCACTCGGCCGGCTGCTCACTCTGGCATGTTCGCATGACATCCCACTCGGCCGGCTGCTCACTCTGGCATGTTCGCATGACATCCCACTCGGCCGGCTGCTCACTCTGGCATGTTCGCATGACATCCCACTCGGCCGGCTGCTCACTCTGGCATGTTCGCATGACATCTCACTCGGCCGGCTGCTCACTCTGGCATGTTCGCATGACATCCCACTCGGCCGGCTGCTCACTCTGGCATGTTCGCATGACATCCCACTCGGCCGGCTGCTCACTCTGGCATGTTCGCATGACATCCCACTCGGCCGGCTGCTCACTCTGGCATGTTCGCATGACATCCCACTCGGCCGGCTGCTCACTCTGGCATGTTCGCATGACATCCCACTCGGCCGGCTGCTCACTCTGGCATGTTCGCATGACATCCCACTCGGCCACCGAGCATCAAATACGAACATGAGGAACGTGAGGAACGTGAGGAACACTGATTCCAACGATGACCATACTCTCAATGTGCAGCCGCTCCACAGTTCTTCCACACTTCTACCGTCTTTATCTTTCACCGAAGACGGGTCAACTTGCAACAGGCCTACATGAATGTGGGTGTCTATTATGTGTGGCGCTGTATTCAGCTGGATGCCCCTGGCGGTTTGCCTATATCGTCTTATGTAGAATCCTAACTTGTTCTGAGTTGGAAAAGAGTAGGAGTCATGTCTGTGTTCCGTGCTAAAGTGAAATTGCATCGTTTGGGTTGTCAAACGACGCGATTCCGTGACGTTTCTACTACGCTATCATGGTGCGTTTTGTAATGTTGCTACTTTTGATGTCTAAAATCTACCTGTTTGTATCTATTATTATTTTATATGTGTGCAAGGTGATTTCATCATTTCTGCTACATGGCAGGACCCTTTGCACACCTTGAAGCTATTGGGTATATGCCAAACCTGGGCAATGACAAAAAAAAGAGAAAAGAAAAATCATAACAGAAATGAGATTCCTGAGAAGAATACTCAATGTATCAAGAAGAGATAAGATCAGAAATGAAGAAATCAGGACTAAAGTAGGGGTTATAGCTGCACTAGATTTTATTAGAAGGCAGCAAGTCAAATGGTTTGGCGATGCAGGTAGGTTACCAACTAACAGTATACCACAACAAACAATGATGTACAGACCAGAGGGAAGCAGAGGAAGAGGCCGACCACGTAAACGATGGACGCAAGGAATAACAGAGTCCATGGGAATATCGATACATGAAGCCCATAAGAGGGCACTCTCCCGCTGTTTATACTTCACTTCGACACCGCAAGGTACAAGAGAAACAAGATGAGATGTGATGATGAGTAAAGTAGGGACCCTTCGCATGCTTTGAAGCTATTGGGTATATTGTAAATGAGTAAAGTAGAGACCCTTTACACGCCTGAAGCTTTTGGATAAGTTAGTTAGTTAGTTAGTTAGTTAGTCGACAGATCATCCTCATTGCACATCGAACCATTCAGTCCATAAGTGCTCGGATCCCCTCCTCAGAAAATCCCGCAGCGTGTAGCGGCTAACGACGCCAGTTCTGTGTTGGTTTATCAATCTTCTTTGGCTTCCTGCGTAGTGTTCTTGTTTGGCCACCCCTCTTTTAATTTGCTGCTCTCGCAGTCTGGCCATTGTTGTAGATTCACAGTCATCACTTGGTTCTCGCAAAAGTCTTACTTCTCGTAGAGCATTCAGAATGTCAGCCTGGTCCATGGCGCGTCCGCCCTCCACAGTAGCCTCACCTGCGAGCTTGTCAGCCCGCTCATTTCCTTGTACTCCCGCATGCCCTGGCACGAAGCTGAAACTAATCTTTGCCAGCCGAGACCGCTCCAGAGGCAGCAACCATTCTCTTCGGATCGACCTCTCCTCTATCCTCTTGATCATGTTCATTGAGTCGCTAAGGAAACAAGCCCTAGTGAATGTCTGTGTCTCGAGCTTTACTTACTGCCATGACTTCCATGGTCAGGCTACTTGTGGTTTCAGTGAAAGCACCAGAGTCCTCCTTCACAATTCTCTCTCCGGCCCGAGCTGTAAAGGCCCATGAGCTTCTCACATGTCGGACGACCGACCCATCTGTGTAGATGACCGCGTCACCGTCTAGCGAATTCTCGAAAATCAACGCTTGTACTTCAGCCTCAACAGCAGCCGGATTTTCTTGTCTGCATTTTCTATCTAGTTGGATGCAAACTGAAAAGGATGTGCAGAAGTCTGTTGGCACATGCACCCACCCCTTGCCAGGTTCCAAGTCCTCAAGTGAACACACCTGTTGAAGAATGTCTTCGGCTTGACCCATCCACGACAGTCCTCTTTTTAACCTGCTGTCCTTCACCTTCCTAATTTCACTATGCAGTGGATGTTGTGTGTTTGCGTTAATTCTGAGGTAGGCGCGTGCCCTGCAAACTTGTATTCTCTCTTCAATGGTTGGAAAATCAAGAAGGTAGCGCATCGCCCTGCATGCTGTATCTCTTGTACATCCAAGAATAATGCGCATAGCTTCATTCTGTATCCTTTCCATCCTTTCTATCTGCTTATGGCTGAGAGTCAGGATTGCCATAGCATACTCCAAAACAGACATGACCAGCCCCTCGTACAGAAGACATAGATGGCGCTGCTCACAGTTTGCTGCCGCCATCACCCGTATCGCTGCCAAACCCCGCTTGGCCTTTGTTATCACCTGGTCTATGTGCACATTATAAGCAAGGCTTCGATCAAACCGTATCCCCAGGTAATTCATTGCCTGCGTTCTTTCCACCGTCTCTGAACACAGCATTACAGTTGGTGTTGGAGTGTTGACAATATGATTATTCAACGAGAACCAAGTCATTGTTGCCTTTGTTGAGTTGACCATTGCCCCAGCTTCATCACACCAAGTACTTATGCGATTGAGTTCGGTTTGTAGTTCCACAGCAACCTCCTCTCTATCCTTACCCTGACGATACACTAAAACATCATCGGCATATGACAATGTCCTGCCAGGTCCAGTGATCTGCTCACTGGTGATTCTCACTGTGTAGGTGTTGAACAGTACCGGAGATAATGGTGATCCCTGTGGTAGGCCAGGATATATTGTTGTTGGTTCCGAAGTCCAACTGCCACATCTAAAAACTACTTTCCGTTGGAAGAGGGCTGCAGCGATCCAACTAAGGAGGAATGGACTTACGTTTAGTTCAAGAAGCTGAAACATTAAAAAATCCAGTGGTACTCTGTTGTATGCGTCCTCAAGATCAATCGCTGCAGCAACGGTTTCAGTGCCTGAGTGGAAACCTTCATAGACCATTCGTAAATGAATACCATGAATCATGAATCATGAATTAGTAAATTAGGCTTTTGGGTAAATGGTAAATTAGTAAAGTGGGGACCCTTAACATGCCTTGAAGCTATCGGTTATATGGTAAATGAGTAGAGACCCTTTACACGCCTGAAGCTATTGGGTATATGGTAAATTAGTAAAGTAGGGACCCTTAACACGCCTTGAAGCTATCGGTTATATGGTAAATTAGTAAAGTAGGGACCCTTAACACGCCTTGAAGCTATCGGTTATATGGTAAATTGGTAAAGTATGGACCCTTAACACGCCTTGAAGCTATCGGTTATATGGTAAATGAGTAGAGACCCTTTACACGCCTGAAGCTATTGGGTATATGGTAAATTAGTAAAGTAGGGACCCTTAACACGCCTTGAAGCTATCGGTTATATGGTAAATTAGTAAAGTAGGGACACTTTATACGCTCTGAAGCTATTGGGTATATGGTAAATGTGTAAAGTAGAGACCCTTTACACGCCTGAAGCTATTGGGTATATGGTAAATTAGTAAAGTAGGGACCCTTTACACGCTCTATAACAGTACAGATGACCCTACAAGGCTGTGTACAGTTGAAGGCTCGTGTCGAAATAGTTGACAAAGTCCCGACTATGATTTGTGTATAAGTTTATTGAATGAAACAATACATCGTCAATCTAGTGATGTTAATATGACTTCTCCTTCTCGCTATCTAAAATGGTTGACCCCTTTTGTTGACACGTGAGCCACCCTGGATACCTAAACCCACTGGTGCTCACGCGTTCACAAACTTATTTCTCCATTTTGCAATGAATGCACAGCATTCATTAACTCCCCAACTACTCTTTTCAGCTAACCTAAATCCCATAACAGAGATACTGTTATAGCTCTGAGGCTATTGGGTATTTGATGTTAGCTCCAAATCTTGTATTGGCCAATGGGCACTCGATGGAGTGTGTGGTGAGTGTCAAAACAGCCATCTTTAAGCCCTGGGACATTTTCTGTGACCTATTTTAGGTTGAACTGACCTGGGAGTCTAGGTTGGTTAAAAATAAAACATGGTCTTCATGGGGATTCGAACACGTGGCCTCCCGACTGACAGGCACGTGGGCTAATAACTGCGATACCAAGTCTCCCCATAAACTGATACTAAATGATGATGATGATGATGATGATGATGATGATGATGATGATGATGATGATGATGATGATGATGATGATAATAATAATAATAATAATAATAATAATAATCATAATAATAATAATAATAATAATAATAATAATAATAATAATAAATGCGCCATGGCGAAGGAAACCTTTTGCAAGATGAAAAACATACGGACCAATAAAAAGATGTCATTTGCAACGAGAGAAAGAGTGTTGAGATGCTACATAGAGCCTGTACTTTTGTATGGATGTGAAGAGTGGGTAATGAGCAGTCAAGCTGAAAAACATCTGATGGCTGTGGAAATGTGGTTTCTGAGGAGATTGCAAAGAATACCACGGACATTCAGAAAAACCAACAACCAAGTCCTACAAGAAAGAAATGAAAATCGTGAACTGATTAGAGAATTGAGTTGAGTTGAGTCAAGAACCGACATCACTACACTCAGGACATTCCCATACGTGCTCCGTCCCCTCTTCAACAGCCAGGGAAGAGTCATACTACTAATCGTTCCCACCGCCATCTGATTAAAAGATCTCCTGGTCTTCCCTCTCAGTTTTGAGATTCTTCCAGAACCCCTGCCGATCCCCCGCACTGATTAGAGAAATTAGACGTAGAGTGTCAACATATTTTGGGCATGTTATGAGAAGAAATAAATAGGAGATCTTTATGGCATTTGGCAAGATCGTGGGGAAGTGAATAAGGGGAAGACAGAACGAACGAACGAAAGAACGAACGAACAAACTTTATTTTATAAGTGTAACAGAGAAGTAAATACCTGGATGGATTCACCACGTGGCATGGTCGAGACAAGAACACTGAACTGATCCATGACTCTGGTGATCGAGTGGAATGGCGAATCATGACCGCCCACACTTACTGGCATGGCACATGATGGATGGAATAACAAATAAAGATGTGGTTATGCCTTGTGCTCCGAAGGTCGTGATTCGTTTCCAGACTCATCCGGTAAACAGTCATCCGGTTTACGAATGCAATTTTCTCTGGACATCTTGTGGGTCGTCACTGGAGCTTCGGAGTTCGTGCACTGTGCGACACTTTCGACAGGCCGCTCTGAGGAAAGAGACCCAGTATTACAGGATAAAACTCGGTACAATGAAGTCGATCCTGTCGTCTATAAAGCTCTATAATAATAATAATAATAATAATAATAATAATAATAATAACAATAATAATAATAATAATAATAATAATAATAATGGTGGTAGTAGCAGCTGTAGTAGCCGGTTTCGTGGCTTAGAGGTTATGACTTTTCTCCGTAATCTCGTATACTCTCGTCGGTAACGTGATGACGGTTCAAATCAGCAATGGTTCGAATCGCATCGGTAACTTACGGGGTATGTGAGCCGGCCGCTCAGAAAGCAGGGGTATGTGAGCCGGCCGCTCAGAAAGCAATGGCAAACTACTGAGTGTAATATTGCCAAGAGATCAACATACAGCTGAAAGATGCTGGTGTTGACAGCTAAGTCCTGTAAAGAATTTGCTAAAAAAAAAAAAAAAAAAAAGCAGCTGTAGTAGTAGTAGCGGTAATAGTAGTAGTTATAGTAGTAATGGTTGTAATAGTAGTAGTAATAGTAAACAGCTGGTTCTCCGATTTCCATTGCCCAGGCTTGTGCCCTGAAGAGGTCACTTCAGCACCGCGTAAAGCGGTGACACAACACGGGAAGTAGCATTTGCCGGTTATAAGTCTTAATGCTCGATTGGCGTAGAGCAAGGCGCCAGGGGCTACTTCCGACTGTGGGAGAGATCATCGTATCTCACTAGACAGCTACCGCCCGCCTAAGCTGGGCAGCCCCCAGTCAATAAGGTGTTGTCTCGCCACGGTTCATCTGCTCCTGAGGGTGTGTGGAGCTTAGGGGGAAATCCTGACACATGGACCGCAATCTATACACCTAACAGCAAGAAAAAAACAAAACAACCGGCCCTAAGGCTGGGAACATGGAACGTAAGAACCATGACCCCTGGCATCTCAGACGATCTAAATGAGATTGTGGATGCCCGCAAAACTGCAGTGATAAACAACGAACTGCTAAGACTGGGGATAGACATTGTCGCCCTGCAAGAGACCAGACTCCAAGAATCTGGAAGCATCAAGGAGAGGGACTTCACTTTCTACTGGCATGGCAAGCCGTGCGGAGAGACCAGGGAGCATGGAGTTGGCTTCGCTATCAGAAACAAGCTGCTCAATTCCATCATACCACCAAGTGATGGCACTGAAAGAATATTGAAGCTCCAACTCCAGACAGAGGCAGGCCCAGTTAGTATTATAAGCGTTTACGCCCCAACACTAACTGCAGCATCAGAATCTAAAGACAAGTTCTATGACGACCTTAGCAAAGAAGTCAGTGAAACACCAGAGAAACAACATCTTTTTATCCTGGGGGATTTCAATGCCAGGGTTGGCTCCGACCACGAATCTTGGCCTTCATGTCTAGGACAGTTTGGCGTTGGGAAGATCAATGACAATGGACAACGTCTCTTGGAATTCTGCAGCCACCATAATCTGTGCGTGACCAACACCTTCTTTGACACGAAACCTCAACACAAGGTGTCATGGAGGCACCCCAGATCAAAGAACTGGCACCAACTCGACCTGGTGCTCACTAAACGCAGCAACCTCCGCAATGTACGGATGACTCGCAACTATCATGGTGCTGACTGCGACACCGACCATTCACTCGTCTCCAGCAAGGTGAAGATAAAGCCCAAGAGAATCTACAGAAGCCGAACAGAAGGAAGACCACGCATTGACACCAGTGGCACCCAAGATAAAGAGAAGGTCAACAAATTCATGCAGGCTCTAGCGGATACTCTGCCCGGCCCCACAGACGGAGATTCCACCGAGAGATGGAGTCATTTTCGCGACACCATCTACAATACAGCACTATCAACATTTGGCAAGAAGCAAACTAAGTCAACCGACTGGTTTGAAGCACACTCTGAAGAGATGCTTCCAGTCCTGGAGATAAAGAGACATGCATTCTCGATGTATAAAACATCACCTTCAGAGAAAACACTGCAGGCATTGCGAACGGCCAGAAATAGAGTACAACAGATGGCAAGAAGATGTGCGAACAGGTACTGGCTACAGCTCTCTGCTCAAATTCAAACTTGTGCAGACACTGGAAATATAAGAGGAATGTATGAGGGCATCAAGCAAGCTGTCGGTCCATCAAAAAATAAGATTGCCCCTTTACGATCAACTGAGGGGGTAATCATAAAAGATCGAGCGAAACAAATGGATCGCTGGGTAGAACACTACTCAGAGCTATACTCAGTGGATAACACTGTCAGCGAAGAAGCTCTGGAAGCCATCGATCAACAGTCCGCCATGCATGCCTTGGATAACGAACCTTGCCTCACAGAAATCAGCAAAGCACTAGACTCTCTCAAATCCGGCAAGGCACCTGGAAAAGATAGTATTCCACCTGAAATTTTAAAATGTAGCAAAGAAACAATCATCCCAGAACTGTATGCAATATTACAGCTCTGCTGGAGAGAAAAATCAATACCACAAGATATGAAAGACACAAACATCGTTACCCTTTATAAAAACAAAGGCGACAGAAGCGACTGCAACAACTATCGCGGCATTTCCCTTCTCAACATTACAGGCAAGATTTTTGCCAATTACACATTCTTGCTGAAAGAATCTACCCCGAATCGCAGTGCGGATTTAGACCCAACAGGTCCACCATCGATATGATTTTCTCACTCCGGCAGCTCCAAGAGAAGTGCAGAGAACAGAGGAAGCCATTATATATAGCCTTCATCGACCTCACAAAGGCATTTGACCTCGTGAGCAGAAGCGGCCTTTTTAAGGTCCTTGAAAAGGTTGGATGTCCACCCACCCTTCTTAGTCTCGTGAAATCATTCCACGAAAACATGCAGGGGACCATTTTATTTGACGGCTCAACATCCCAGTCATTCAGCATCAGCAGCGGAGTAAAGCAGGGATGCGTGCTTGCTCCTACACTCTTTGGTATCTTCTTTGCTGTTCTCTTAAGGCAAGCATTTGGGACTGCCACTGAAGGCATATACCTCCACACAAGATCTGATGGCAAACTTTTTAACCCATCAAGACTCAAGGCAAAGACCAAAATAAGACCAAGATGCGTAAGAGAACTACTTTTTGCAGATGATGCAGCACTGACTACTCATACAGCAGAAGATCTCCAAAGGCTCATAGATCGTTTTGCAGCTGCCTGCAAAGACTTTGGGCTCACCATTAGCCTAAATAAAACACAGGTGATGGAACAAGATGCTGATGCGCCTCCGTCAATCAAAATCTCTAATTATGAATTGAAAGTCGTCCACGATTTTGTGTATCTGGGATCGACAATATCAGATAATCTTTCATTAGAGACAGAAATCGACAGACGCATTGGAAAGGCAGCCACAACATTTTCCAGGCTAGCTAAAAGAGTTTGGGAGAATAATAGACTAACAGAGCGTACAAAAGCTCAAGTATATAAAGCTTGTGTTGTTAGCACACTACTCTACGGGTCTGAATCCTGGACCCTGTACTCAAGACAGGAAAGGAAGTTGAATTCCTTCCACATAAGATGTCTGAGACGTATCCTGGGCATAACATGGAAAGACCACATAACAAACAAACAGGTGCTTCAAAGAGCAGATATTACCACAGTGCACACCCTCCTCAAGCAGAGACGCCTCCGGTGGTTGGGCCACGTATCTCGAATGGAGGACGAACGTATTCCCAAAGATCTCCTTTACGGAGAACTAGCCACAGTAAAGAGGCCAACTGGAAGACCCCAAATGCGATATAGGGATGTGTGTAAACAAGATATGAAAACCATTGGAATAGATCCAGACACGTGGGAGAGAGTTGCAACAGACAGATGCTCCTGGAGAAGAGATGTACGAAACGGACTGGTGCTCTTTGAGCGCAATCAGATCCAAAAAACTGAGGAGAGACGGCACAGGCTCAAAGAGCAGTCACTTACTGCGGGACTTGCCTCGTCTCACAGATGCGGAAACTGTGACAGAGATTGTCATTCTCGAATTGGACTATACAGTCACCAGCGGTGCTGCCAGGCACCTCCCAAGCGGCACAACTCTATAGTCCTTCAGGACTGAAAGAGGCCTACTACTACTAATAGTAGTAGTAATAGTAGTAGCAGTAGCAGTCATATTATAAATCTTACTACTAGTAGTAGTAGTAGTAGTAGTAGTAGTAGTAGTAGTAGTAGTAGTAATTATTTCCTGAGATAGAATGGGTGCAGTGAAGGGGTCTGGTCATCGCACTATGGGTAGGTTATGACAGGAAATAAACTAAAAAACGTAGCGACAAGTGGCAATATTGACGCAAAAAGTACAAAGGAAATGGCAGAGCCAGAAATATCTAGATGGCTTTGGCCACGTGACATAATCGAGACAAGAACACATGGCTGATCCACGACTGTTGTGATCGCGTGATATTGCGGAACTTGACTGGCTACCCATATCTGCATGATACTTGATGATGATGACTTTACTATATCATAAACCAATAATACTACATTCCCCTAACGTACCGGGACAGTGGATTTATTGTGGAAATTGGTGTACCTAATGGATATAGGAGATCTTGATGGCATTTGGCAAGATCGAGGGCAGCAAACACAGTCGGCTACGTACAAAGACAGAAGAAGAAGTGGCTAAGCGATAACACCTGGACGAAGATACAAGAAAGAAAACAAGCAAAACTAACACTTCTTTCTGCAAAAGACACATCTACATATGATACCCATAAGCAAAAATACTCTATGTTGGATAAAGAGGTGAAATCAAGCGCACGAAAAGACAAACAGAACTTTATTCACAGCCTGGCCTCCGAAGCCGAAGCAGCTGCCAGAACTGGAAACAACAGAGCCGTATTCCATATCATGAAGCAACTATGCAATCACCCACCTACACCAAATATACCCATCAAAGACAAACAAGGCAATCAATTGTTATCCGATGACCTTCAAAAGCAACGATGGGCAGAACATTTCAAAGAAATATTAAATAGACCGCAGCCTGACACTGTTCCGAACCTGGATGGAGAAATTACTATGCCCCCACTAGATGCTTCCTGCGAGTCATTCACCATGGAAGAGATTAAAGCAGCCATCAAAAAATTGAAGAACAACAAAGCTGTTGGTGAAGATGAAATCTCAGGAGAAATGCTCAAAGCAGCAGATGAGAACACCTTACAACGTTTGTTACAGCTGATCAATGAAATCTGGCAAAGCGAATCCCCACCACAACAGTGGAAAGATGGTGTAATTTTCAAACTGCCTAAAAATGGCGATATGTCTGATTGCAATAATTGGCGTGGTATCACTCTATTGTCAGTACCAGGAAAACATTTTTGTAGCATGTTACTTGAGAGATTGAAAAAGGCGATAGATGAAAGGCTCAGAGAAGAACAAGCAGGCTTCAGACCAAAACGGTCATGCATAGACCACATTTTCACCTTCAGAATAATCATTGAAGATTCCGTAGAATTCCAGTCGAAATTAATCACCAACTTTGTCGACTTTCAAAAAGCCTTCGACAGTATCCACCGTCCTTCACTTTGGAATCTACTTAACATCTATGGTTTTCCTACGAAATATACCAACGTCATAAAATCTTTCTACAAAGAAACACGTTGCTGCGTAAGAACAGAAACAGGCAACTCTGACTGGTTCTCAGTCGAAACAGGAGTGAAACAGGGTTGTGTCTTATCACCGATGCTTTTTGGAATAGCTATCGATTGGGTCATGCGAAAATGCACAAACAACACAAATATGGGTATCCATTGGGTTGACAAAATTCTAGAAGACCTGGACTTTGCCGACGACATAGTGCTTTTAAGTTCAACACACCCGGATGCCCAAGAGAAAATAAACCACCTCCAAAATGTTTCAGGGCAAATTGGTCTCCAAATTAACACCACAAAAACAAAGACTATTGATCTTACCAACAGTTCAGATGACACCAAATTGAACAGCTACGTTCTTGAAAAAGTCAACAGCTTTACATACCTAGGAAGCAAAATGACATCTACAGGGGACTCAACACCAGAAATATCATCTAGAATCGCACTGGCATCTAGTGCCTTCAATAAACTGTCAAACATCTGGAAGTCAAAGACACTCAGCAAACACACAAAACTTAAAATCTTCAACTCTTGTGTGATTCCAGTGTTAACGTATGGATATGAAAGTTGGAAATCAACGGTAGCTTCAGATAACAAATTAGACAATTTTGAGAACAAATGTCTTAGAAGACTTCTAAACATCCACTGGACAGACTTCAGAACCAATTCTCAAATAAGACAAGAGACTAAGCAAGATACAGTATCCAATTTCATAAGAAGACGCCTTTGGAACTACATCGGCCATGTACTCAGAATGGACAAGTCAAGACTCCCCTACCAAGCCCTCATATGGTCACCAGTAGGGAAAAGAAAACGGGGAAGACCAAGAGAGACCCTGCGTAGAACCATCATTAGAGAAGGCTCATTCAATGGCCAAGTAAATATCCAAGATCTACAACAGGTAGCAGCGAACCGCCAAGCATGGAGAGACAGGACTTCTGCCCTATGCTCCGCCTTAGGCTCAAGAGGAAAGACTAACTAACTAACTAATGGATATATATCAAGACTCAATGATGATGATAGTTTATGCTGAACAACACATAAAGGAACACATTTCTGGATAATGATGACTGAATGAATAATTTGCTCATGGCCGTTAGCTAGAGACTTGAGTGCATTTATGTAAACAGAACCCACGAGGCGTTGATGCTTTTCTGACTATGCATTGAGCCAGTTGGCGAGTGTTAATCGCGAGTAAGGGGGATACAGAAACGGTGATATATCTCCCGAGGTGAATTATTTTGTGATGAGAGTATTATTTATTTAAATGTAACAATCAGCAAGTCGTATTTTTTAGCCGTTTGTGTGTGTGTGTGTGTGTGTGTGTGCGCGCGTGCGCGTGCGTGTGCTTGTGTGTGTGTGTGTGATGCCGAGTGGGAGTAATGTAATACTTATATAATATACGAAGGGGCTTCACATGAAAACCTTAAAAGTTTGATATAAATTACAATAAACATGCCATTGTCTTGTAACCTGTCAATGTTGTTGTTAAGGATGTTAATAGTGTAAAGCACGTGACATCATGGTGCACACAAACACGGTGACGTCATAAAGACAGTGTAAAGGTGATCGCCCCACTTTCGACGTGCACCAAAAAGGAGCAGTGTTCTGTTATCCGACTTTTAAAAATAAAAATCAGTGAAGGGATGAAACTTATAGAAATTCATAGGCGAATAAAGGTCCAGTAAGGTGATGCATGATGTCAGTCCTACAAGTTGTTGAGTGGAGTAGGAAGTTTCACACATTTTCGGTCCGATAAAGTGGTACTGCAGGTGACGCACGAGTGGTTACACACATGACGAAAACAATTTTTTCTACAGGAATCCAAGCACTTTATCGGCGCTGGAGGACTTGCATTGAACGCAGTGGTGACTTTTATTTTTGTTTTTTTGTTTGTTCGCATATCATTTACAGGATATCGCTGTCAACATCAGCATTTTTCAGCTGATTGTTGATTTCTTGACAAGATTACGCTCAGTAGTATGCCATTGCTTTCTGAGCGACCGGCTCACATACCCCGTAAGTTACCAACGGGGCGAGAACTGCTACCGATTCTCGCTCAGGTTACGTTCCTCATGCGGATATACGGGATTACGCAGAAAGACATTAACCCAGGGTGAGCCAGGGAGACTGGCCAGTGGTGACTACATCGACAAAATTATACATTTGTATCGCCCATCAGTTTAAATGTAATCACAGTTTCAATCTTTGAACAACTACCATATCAATGTGTTTTTCCCTGTGACGTTTGTAACATGCTGTTTACGTCATCATTTTAAATATATCATGCAACACATTGCTACCGTAATGCGTTCTACAAATGTTGTAATATGACAAGTTTTGATGACGTTTTTAAAATAATATACTCAATTGAAATGCGATTACATTTAAACTGGTGGACGATTACTAATACTATGTGTGTGTGTGTGTGTGTGTGTGTGTGTATATATATATATATATATATATATATATATATATATATATATATATATATATATATATATATATATATATATATATAGTAGGGCTGCGACCGATTAATTTAAATTTAATAGTTAACTTTTGAAAAATTAACGATTAATTAATCGTTAATTTCGATTAAAGCAAAAAATTTATAGTTACATAACTTGATTATGTGGTTGTTTCGGGATTTGAAATTTAAATATTGAGCACAACCCACTACTGGCAACGCCGATCGCATTCTGGTATGAACCTAAGGCCTATCCACGTCAATATGGAAGCACTAGACTCGAGTTTCACCCTCATTTGAGCTCGTCAGTAGTGCATATCCCTGACCGGATCCGGAAACAGTCCCGGATCACGCGTGTGAAGTGGGTGTGTAACCACGCGGCACACACTGGACACACCAAATTATCACAACAGAATACTACAACGCTACCCATCGTAGGCTATGCTCAAGATTGCCCAATCGCCGCGACCGACGTCCGTCAATCGATGGGACCCGAACGATCAGGACTTCTCACTGGCAAGGAACACCAGGCCTCCTAAAATCCAGTGAGCAACAATCAAATTGATTATGTGGTTGTTTCGGGATTTGAAATTTAAATATTGAGCACAACCCACTACTGGCAACGCCGATCACATTTACATAACTCACATTATAGTCGTATTTGTTAAAATTCGAAATAACACTGGATTGTCTTGTTCATATGTCATCTAATAACCAACTATGCAAACAGACGAGTATTTTTTTTTCCGCGTTCCTATCCTGTTTCAGGATATTGCGGTCAACATCAGCATCTTTCACCTGTATGTTGATTCCTAGGCTAGATTACACTCATCAGCACGCCACGACTTTCCGAGCGACCGGCTCCATACTCTCATAAGTCACTGGCGCGACTCGAACCGCCACCAATTCTCCTGCGCTCACGTCAACCACGAGATTATTCGGGGTTAAGGAGAAAGCTGCTAAACTCTCGGCCAGGGAGAATATATATATATATATATATATATATATATATATATATATATATATATATATATATATATATATATATATATATATATATATATATATATATATAAACAATTGAGGTTTATATATGAAGCCCCTTCATATAATGTTAGTTATATGATATTGTAGCAGATTTAACGTTTAAACTGAATTATTTACAATATTGATCTTTGATTGGCCGGATCCATGGCCGAGGGGTTAGCAGCTTTCTCCGCTAACCCCGAATACTCTCGTCACGTGACGCGACGAGAATTAGCAGTGGTTCAAATCGCAAAAGTGACTTATGAGAGTATGGAGCCGGTCGCTCAGAAAGTCGTGGCGTGCTGATGAGCGTAATCTAGCCTAGGAATCAACATACAGCTGAAAGATGCTGGTGTTGACCGCAATATCCTGAAACAGGATGGAAACGCGGGGAAAAAAAAAAAAAAAAAAAATTGATCTTTGATTACTGCTGCTATTCGCTTGAAGAATGTGATATATTTTAAAGGGAAGTTGTTTTTTTGTTGGTAGGTGCGAGGACCTGTTATTTGGAGACGGTTTGCGTAGTGGTAAGGCCTCTTCGTCCACCCTGTGACGTGGAGGCACCGTGATAATTGTATTTTAATCTCCACTTTAAAACACACATACTCTTCTAACTCTTGAAGGCCGACGGGCCCGTAAATGGAGGAGTTATTCTTCTGGGCTAACTATGGGAAAAAGTCTCCTGAAAGTTTTGTTCCAATTTTGTCTTGTTATAAAGTTACATATCCCTTTATTATCACATGTAACTTGAATGTAGTTTTAAAAACCACGAAAATAATTAACCCTTCATCTTTAACACTAAA
>JACEFZ010010052.1:65000-155000 GCA_014155875.1 Cepaea nemoralis | reverse complement strand
CAAGAATACAATTCAATCTACCGCAGAAGAATGTCTCGGTGTGTTAACCGCGCATAGAAAGAACAGATGGTTCAATCAAAAATGTGAAGAAGCAGTCATTAGGAAAAAGAATGCCAGACATTTATAATTAAATGACATCAACAACATCCAAAAGGAAGAGCAATATAGAAATTAATGTAAAGAGGCTACAAAAATAGTTCGACAGCAGAAGCGAGAATATATGAGTAATATAATCAAAGATGTGGAAACTGATCACCAGAAAAACGACTAGAAAGTTTTTTAAAGAACTGAAGTCAATGAAACGAGGGCACCAACACAATACATATGGTTTAAAAGACAAAAGTGGGAATATGATAAATACCAATGAGGAAATGTGCAACACATGGAAAGAATATTTTGTTGAATTACTAAATTGTGAAGCTCCAAGTAACACTTTCCCAAAGGAAGAGGTTCTAACGTGTGAACCACAAACTGAAGAACCTACATTTGAGAAAATCCTATATGTAATCACACGACTTAAAAACAATAAGGCAACTGGGACTGATGGAATTGCTGCTGAATTTATAAAGACAGGTGGCCATGCATTACAACTAAAGCTATACGAACTAATAATAAAAATCAGGAGGACAGAAGAATTACCCCATGACTGGAAAGAGTCATTATTGATACCTATCTTTAAGAAAGGAGACAAACTCCAATGTGAAAATTATAGAGGAATGTTACTCCTGTCCACAAGCTATAAGATACTATCCGCATTATTACTAAATAGACTAAAGCATACAATGGCAGTGGAGATGTGTTTCTTCAGAAAACTGCAAAGAATACCATGGACGGACAGAAAACCCAATGAGCAAGTCCTTAAAGAATCAAATGAAAAGAGTAAATTGGGCAGATAAATTAAATGTAGATATTGAAGATTTCTGGTCACGTTATTAGGTGAGCATAAACTGTAAAACTTAGTAACAACTGACAAAATTGATAGGAGAAGAGCAAGAGGAAACAAAGATATAAATATCTGGATGACTTGGCCACATGACTTTATGGAGACAAAAACACAGAATTGCACCAAGACTCTGATTATGAAGTAATGTTTGTGAAGCTGCTGCTTTTCTATTGACTGCCTCTTCCATCAACAACGAACTGTAATTTTCGTGGTGGACAGTTGTGTTGGCATTCTGGAAGCGGCCTTATGCATGTACTTGCTTGTGCATGCTGTTGGGTTGTCGGTACTGCTATTTGTTCCACTTTTCACATTAGGCAGTGAGGAGCATATTGTGTGATATTCACTGGCACAGAAACGGAGCATTATGGGGAGATCCTTTGCAGTGAAGATTGGAACCGCGACTAACTAACTAACTAACTAACTAATTAACTAACTAACTAACTAACTAACTAACTAACTAACTAACTAACTCTCATCTCATCTCATCTCTCATCTCATCTCTCATCATGTTCCTCTTGTACCTTGCGGTGTCGAGGTGAAGTATAAACTTCCTGAGAGTGCCCGGTTATGAGCTTCGTATATCGACATTCCCATGGACTCCGCTATTCCCTCCGTCCAACGTTTACCTGGTCGGCCTCTTCCTCTGTTTCCATCTGGTCTGTACAGCATTGCTTGTTGTGGCATGCTGTTGACTGGTAGCCTACTTGCATGGCCAAACCATTTGACTTGCTGCTTTCTAATAAAATCTAGAACAGCTTTAACCCCCACTTTAGTCCTGATTTCTTCATTTCTGATCTTATCTCTTCTTGATACGTTGAGTATTCTTCTCAGGAACCTCATTTCTGTTGTGATTTTTCTTTTCTCTTTTTCTGTCATTGTCCAGGTTTGGCATTGGTAGCACAGAGTTGGTAGGAAGATTGTGTTGTAAAGTGCTTTCTTAGTAGTTATTGATACATGTTTGTTCTTTAGTATTGGTGCCATTTGTCCAATGAGTTGATTTGCCTTATTGCACCTATTTTCGATCTCGTCTTCTGATCTGCCATTTGAGGAAATTATACTTCTTAGTACTTGAAACTCTTTACTTGTTTCAAGGGATGTTCGTTTAGGTGAATTGTTGCTGTTTGTTCTTCTTTAGTTATAGTCATTACCTCTGTTTTGCTTGTGCTAATTTTCATGTTATGTTCCCTACACATTTCGTTTAGACTATTCATGTGGTCTTGTAATTCAGCTTCTGATTTTGCTATTAGTGCTTGGTCGTCCGCAAACAGGAGTTATCTAATGGTTAGATTTGCAGATGGTTCTTCTTCTGTGTTCTCGTCATGCGGTATTCTTGCTGTCTCTGCTTGGCTGGTTTCTTTACATATGTTGTCTATATATGTTATGAACAAGAGAGGGGACAGGACACAACCTTGTCGTACTCCAGATCTTATGGTGAAGGGTTCTGAGTGTCCTCCAGTTGCTCTCACTATGCATTCATTGTTGTTGTATAAACTTCTACATAGGTTTGTTAGATGTGTACTCACTCCATATTGTTTAAGGATTTCCCACAGCTTCTTTCTATCTACCCTATCAAATGCCTTTTCTTGGTCGACAAAGGCTAAGTAGAGTGTTTCATTGAATTCGATTGATTTTTCTATAAGTTGTCTAAGAGCAAAAATGGCGTCTGTGCATCCTTTGTTTTTCCTAAATCCAAGCTGCGTTTCGCTTAGCTGGGGTTCTAAAGTAGTTCGTAATCTTTTTTCAAGAATTTTGCAAAATATTTTCCCAGTATGACTCAACAGTGAAATGCCTCTGTATTGTGTGCAATCTCTTTTGCTGCCTTTGTTTTTCCAAATTGGGATAATTATGGCGTTTCCCCAGTCTCGTGGTGTCTGTTGTTCTACCCAAACATGGTTGAATAGTGAACTAACTAACTAACTAATTAATTAACTAACTAACTAACTAACTAACTAGCAAACAAACAAACAAACAAACAAACAAACAAACAAACAAACAAACAAACTAACTAACTAACTAACTAACTAGCTAGCTAGCGAGCGAGCGAACGAACGAACGAACGAACGAACGAACGAACGAACAAACTAGTTAGCTAGCTAGCTAGCCAGCCAGCCAGCCAGCCAGCCAACCAACCAACCAACCAACTAAACTAACTAACTAACTACCTAACTAACTAACTAACTAACAATTTATACTGTAAATGCTTTCTTCTGTCACAACAGGTACAAGAGAAACCTTCTTGATTTAGCCCTGACCAGAAGTGATCAAGTCCAGCCGATGACAATCCCACATGGTGACCTCTGGGAATATGACGGCACCTGAATCTCCGATGATTGACGTCAACGTGACGTCTTTTGACAGGGAGTACCTGCACTGGTCTTTCATCATCTTGGAGGTGGCGGCGGTCGTTGTCATCGTCATCGGTGACATCTCTATGCTGATGATGTTCTTTACTCGGAAGCTTCTTGGGCAGTCGACGAATATTCTCGTATTTTCCGTTGCCATTGGTGATCTTCTGGCGGGAATTATGGCTCTTCCTTTAGCTATGATGCAGAAGGTAGGTTATTCATCATCATCAGCACAATGCCGATTAGTATGGGCGGTCATGTTTCGCCATCCCACACGATCACCAGAGTCGTAGATCAGCTCAGTGTTATTGTCTCGACCATGCCACGTAGCCAAGTCATCCAGAAATTTACTTCTCTGTCTTCCCCTTATTCTTTTCCCTCTCAATCTCAATCTTGCCAGTTGTCAGCTAGTTTAGTAGGGTTGTTTAAACATAATTTCCTTATACTCAGTGACCGACGGCAGTCCTCCGATGGTTTGAGGGCAGCACTGCCAGAAATGTGTTTGTAACAGACTCACAGAGATTGCTTCAGAAAGTGGAAGCTGGAATGTTCTAGGTGGAGTGGCTAGCAGTCACCGTGCGGGCGTGGTCAAGCCGTCTGCTTCGCGCTCCGAAGGTTGTGGGTTCGATTCCGGGCTACGTCTTTCAGTTCACGAGTGCATTTTTCTCGGAAACTCTTGGGAGTCGTCGCTGGAGCTACAGAGTTCGTACTTTGTGTGACGCTTTCGGCAGGCCACCCTGTGGAAAGATACCGAGCCATATGGGATAAAACCAGGTGCAATGAAGTCGATACTCTCGCCTTCTAAGACATTTTTTAAAGACTTTAAGATTGATTGATTGATTGATTGATTTAGGAACCGACATCACAAGCATTCGGGACATTCCCATAAGCGCTCTGTCAACATCTTAGATTGCATGCAGGCATCTCGCTACTTCATCCACACCTCACAGAAAACATCAGTTGCGTGGATGGAATTTATACACGTTTAATTCAGGCGAACCTGATACGTTCATACAATCATGATCAGGCGGTGATTGCCTGTCTAAATATACAGTGGTCGCCTTTCCTCACAAAACTCATACATAATCAAATACAATCTCAACTCTCGCTATCTGTAACATGCGCCCTCGCAAACTACATAGTGGCTCTCGGAAAAATCACACACGTCCTGTCTGGAAGACTGTCCTGTCCCGTCTGAGTAAGTTCACTCGACTCGCTAGCCTGGTCGTCCTAAATCTCGTGCGGTCAGCAAAACTCCGTGCTGTTCTATTCGTCACGTAGTCCAGTAGTCTTGTTCATGTCAACCTTGGGTTGTACTACTGCTTCGTCTGTTTACGGGTGTTGTCCCGTGAACTAGCGTCCCCCGCCCTATCCTCGGGGTTGGTCCTACTGGTGTCCTAGATATGACACGTCCGTGTCCCCACCTAAGTCCTGTCTTATGACTGTTCTATGTTCTAGCTTGCGTTCTGTCTCTACTCTATCTACTCCCTTGTAGAGGTCCTTATCTACGTCCTATCTGTCCTTACCCCTCTTCTGTCTCTTGTCCTATCTATGTCCTACCTAACACTTTGACATACTCCCGTTGGCTCCCCCTTATTGCGTCACCAAATTCAAACTAGTAGGTGTGACGCAATGTCGTAGTAGCATATACAAAATTAGTTGGATCTAATTTGTCAAGGTGTTTGTAGAAGTTCACTAATCATGTCTTTAGGTACCACTTCTGACTTATATAAGTCTGATACCACGTTGATGTATTTATCCACTGGTTTATGATCAGTGTCCCACACCTGTACTGTTATTAAGAGTCACTACTCTTCGCTTCCACATTACACTCTTGGAAGCTGTGTCGAACCAAGGCCAGTTTGTTTTTAAAAAACACTACCTCTCCAAATAACGCAAACCGATATCCCGATACAAATTGTTCCTGTTATGGAAACAATTCATGCATATATAATTCATGGCTCCCGTGCAATGTACCTCAACATCTCTTACAAGTTGTGTGTTTGCTGATGTTCACCTATCTGACTTCCGCTTGCTGATAAACTCTCAACTGTGTTCAACATTTCTATAAGTCTGTTGTGAACCCTGTGCATGTGTGCTCTCCCTTTGCAAAATACTGCCCTGTCACACTATCATGGGATGTTAGAAACACTTTTACTTTGCACTCTGGTGTATAGAGCAGCAACAATTAATACTCAAAAAGATACTGACAATACAATACACAATTTGTCTGTCTAGTCGTTTCTTCAGACAGGAAAGTTGGAATACGAAATATATTTGTTAATTTTGTCTGTCGTCGTGTCTGTTGTCGTTTTGTATGTGTCATGTAGTCTTCACTGGCTTGGGGCATCAACTGAAACGTTTCCGTGAAAACATCTTACATTTCATTGTTATCACAATTTAGTATTTAGTACGTTTCACTAATTTGCACACTCCCGTAGTCTTCTTTTCACTTATGCGTACTTTACACTCAAGCACGACTAAATATTTCACACTTACGCTCTGATCTTACACATTCATCATAAACGAGTTTAAACACTTTTTACACATTCCTGTAGGCTATGAATTCATTCGAACTTCTGACACAACTTTTACACATTCCTGTCGGCTATGAATTCATTCGAACTTCTGACTACACTTTTGCACATTCCTGTCGGCTATGAATTCATTCGAACTTCTGACACCACTTTTACACATTCCTGTCGGCTATGAATTCATTCGAACTTCTGACACCACTTTTACACATTCCTGTCGGCTATGAATTCATTCGAACTTCTGACACCACTTTTACACTTTCTTGTTGGTTATGCGTTCATTCGAACTTCTGAAACCACTTTTAGCTGCCTGTCAACATCTTAGATTGCATGCAGGCACTCTCGCTACTTCATCCACACCTCAAAGAAAACAAAACATCAGTTGCGTGGATGGAATTTATACACTTTTAATTCAGGCGAACCTGATACGTTCATACAATCATGATCAGGCGGTGATTGCCTGTCTAAATATACAGTGGTCGTCTTTCCTCATAAAACTCATACATAATCAGATACAATCTCAACTCTCGCTATCTGTAACATGCGCCCTCGTATACTACTTAGTGGCTCTGAAACATCATACACGTCCTGTCTGGAAGACTGTCCTGTCCCGTCTGAGTAAGTTCACTCGACTCGCTAGCCTGGTCGTCCTAAATCTCGTGCGGTCAGCAAGACTCCGTGCTGTTCTATTCGTCACGTAGTCCAGTAGTCTTGTTCATGTCAACCTTGGGTTGTACTACTGCTTCGTCTGTTCACTGGTGTTGTCCCGTGAACTAGCGTCCCCCGCCCTATCCTCGGGGTTGGTCCTACTGGTGTCCTAGATATGACACGTCCGTGTCCCCACCTAAGTCCTGTCTTATGACTGTTCTAAGTTATAGCTTGCGTTCTGTCTCTACTCTATCTACTCCCTTGTAGAGGTCCTTATCTACGTCCTATCTGTCCTTACCCCTCTTCTGTCTCTTGTCCTATCTATGTCCTACCTAACACTTTGACACGCTCCGTCCCCATCCTCAGCAGCCAGCGAAGAGTTCCAACATCAATAGTTCCAGTAGCAATCTGATTATATGTCCGTCTCGCCTTTCCTTTAAGCGTCGAGCATCGGCCAGATCCCCTCGTCACTCCTTGCTGCCTCATTCTTACCAGACTATGGTAATCCATTTGCTCCTCCGAGGTGTACACGTGCTCCCAAGGCCGCAACCACGCCTGTCTTGTCATGCATCAATACATTAAGATTGCGAGGATATCATGGATGTTCTGCCCAAAGCACGCAGGTGTGCAGGGTAATGAACATGCCGAAAGAGTAGCTACTGCTTATTTGGGTTAAGAACTACTTTATGATAAAGAGGATGTGGGGAAGACTCTGAAAAAGCAACCACAGTAGCTGAGAATACAGCTGAACAGACGGAGGGTCCACATGTGGAAAGACTGGCTCAGAAGGTTAGTCTGGACGCTCGTTCAGAGCGCTCGTTCTTAAACATTCGGTGTGCTGATGCCAATATAGCGGGTTCAACTTCTACACCGGTCAGTTGAACTAAAATGTGTTTCATTATTGATTTGGGGACGTAAATTACACGTACCTCTGAAGTCCTGGTGGGTTCGCTTGGTGTCAAGGGCCACTGGCAATAGATAAATCTAATTCGCACTCAAAATGCAGTCAAGTGCAATAGAAGTAATAGCACGTGTATGGGCTGCTTTTGAGTTCAAAGCGAACCAATGCCAAATAATAAAAATAAAAACATCCAGCCATTGTGTGCTTTGAATACCCTGTCTAAAGAAATCTACTTCCTCTAACATTTAATTCCCTGTCTAAAGAAATCTACTTCCTCTAACATTTAATTCCCTGTCTAAAGAAATCTACTTCCTCTAACATTTAATTCCCTGTCTAAAGAAATCTACTTCCTCTAACATTTAATTCCCTGTCTAAAGAAATCTACTTCCTCTACCTTTGAATTCCCTGCCTATAGAAATCTACTTCCTCTAACATTTAATTCCCTGTCTAAAGAAATCTACTTCCTCTACCTTTGAATTCCCTGTCTATAGAAATCTATTTCTTCTACCTTTGAATTCCCTGCCTATAGAAATCTACTTCCTCTAACATTTAATTCCCTGTCTAAAGAAATCTACTTCCTCTACCTTTGAATTCCCTGTCTATAGAAATCTATTTCCTCTACCTTTGAATTCCCTGCCTATAGAAATCTACTTCCTCTAACATTTAATTCCCTGTCTAAAGAAATCTACTTCCTCTACCTTTGAATTCCCTGCCTATAGAAATCTACTTCCTCTACCTTTGAATTCCCTGTCTATAGAAATCTATTTCTTCTACCTTTGAATTCCCTGCCTATAGAAATCTACTTCCTCTACCTCTTCGATTACCAATGCTGATGTGCCTAGGAATGGAACTGAACACCGCATATTATAACACGATAAACAAGCATATGCAATATGATTTGAACGCATTACCCTCAAGGAATGCAATATCAAAGAAGTATAATTACATTTCCAGACATTTAAGACAAAAACACCCAAGCAGAAATACAGGCAAGATTATGAGGGCAACAATTAAGCTTCACGGCTTCAAGTGGTAAATTAGTTGCATATCCTTTACAGGACGTAGCAGTCAACCCCATCATTCTTTGGCTGTTCGTGATTCCTGGACAAGTTTACATTCAGTAGTTTGCCATTGCTTTCTGAACGACCACACCCATACCATTTCATAAAAAACAACGCAAGGCGGTCTGCTGCCAAATCGCCCGCAACTGTGTTCCACACGCGGTAGGCTGGATTACGAACTGCGTCCGTAGCGCCTTCGCCACGGAGTGGCATATAATAAGACAATAAGCAAGCATATGCAACATGATTAGTACGTATTACCCTCTAAAACATCAATAACAAGGAAGCATAATTACGTTTCCAGACATTTGAAACAAGAACACCCAAGCAGAAGTAGAGCAAGATTATGAGGGCAACAATTAAGCTTCACAGCTTCAAGTGCTAACGTGTTCTTAAATGGTTAACCTTCAATTACCTGTCTTCGATTGTGCTCCGAGACACGCGGGATCGAATCCTGCCCACTCAGAGTAGAGAAGACAAAGTCGATAATAGGATAAACGTTTCGGGATTATAAGAGAAATTGTGATCGCGTTTTTAGCTCTGCGGTCTTTCAACGCTTGACTGGATGTTGATTTATCCATGAGTGTGACATGCCGAGCATAATTTATCAGGCAATCATGTAAGATACATAAAATGCTATGACAGATAATGCCCGTAGGTGTCTTCACACATACTAGCTCGTAGTATAATGAGGTAGGGTTAACCGGTATTTTAATCGACCGCTCTCTTTTCCAAGATAATATTCAGAACATTTGAAAATTATAGTTTCCATTTTAAGGAGTTGGGTCAACTCCACGAGCGGCGTCAGCTGAGGCATGCATCATACCACTACTGTCATTTGCATCTCGGCATCCTGCCCCTGCAATTGTCCCGGTATTGTCCCGTCATTTGTCCCAGGTATTCTCCCGGCATTTGTCCCGGGTATTCTCCCGCCACTAGCCCCGTGGCCAAGGTGTTACGGACGCTATTCGTAATCTCGCATACCGCGTTCGTAACACAGCTGCTGGTCATTTGATAGCAGGCTGTCTTGCGTTGGTTTTAAATGGTATGAATGCCGGTCGTTCAGAAAGCAATGGCAAATTACTGAAAGTAAACTTGCCAAGAAATCACAAACAGCCAAAAATACTGGGGCTGACTGAGAAGTCCTGTAAAGGATATGCAACTAACTGTTACTATTGTCCCGACAATTGTCCCCCGTATTGTATGGGAAAGGAAGCTCGTTAACGACAATATCACGACAACTTCCGCACATTTGGTTTATTCATATTCTACATCTGCTGTTCATCATCATCATCATCTTCGTTTTCTTGTTTCTGTTCTCTTTCCTGTTCTTCTTCTTCTTCCTCCTCCTCTTTTTCTTTGTCCTCTTTCTTTTCTTCTGTTCCTCTTCTTCTCTTTCTTTCGCATTCTCCTCTTCGTCATTATCATGTTATTATTCTTGACCTAGTTCTGGTACTTCTTGTTCTTCTCCTTATTTTCCTTCTTCTTCGGGATAGAATATGATCCTCTTTCATAGACTCCAGTCCTATATGCTTTCCAAAAAGAATACCCGCTGCAGTCGTATCAGGGTGGACCTCTTGTTTTCACACCATCAAAAGCAAAACCACATCTACACAGTCCCCGTGAGTCACTGGGAATGACCCGAGAAGCCGAGGCTGATCTCGTAAGCATGCATTGGATGTGTTTGTCCGATCCTCTATTCGTTGAGTTACGTTCGTCTTACTATCAAGGCATGGGGACGTTGTGGGCAATGGAAGGTCGGATAGGCGGGACGGCATTTCAACAAGTCCAATCGGTGGATCGAGCAGATGTTATTATATCAACGTCCTTAGAGAATTGAGATGAAAAGATGATTTACAGTTGAATGCATCAACATGAGTTGTTAGAATGCAAACATTCGGTCAGAAGACCAGCTTAGCCAGAAAAGTGCAGCATTTGAAACGCTCAAGAAAATTCGCCAATCAACACCAAACTGATGTAATTAGTTATTATGTTAGCATTATTGTTATACGCCACACCTACTAGTATAGGCGTTTATGCGTTTCAACAGATCTCTTTCTCTGGTGTTCTGAATCAATTCAATTGATTTCCCTCATGCCAGAGTCCCAGTCCATCGAGTATAATTTCTGACAGTGTACTCCTGCTTCTTTTACCGCTGATATTACCAGTTGTGACGATGTTTCCTAGTGCCCCCTTTTATCAAGTGACCAAAGAACATTGTCCTTTTTTATAGTTGTATATCGTGTCATTCATTACCCTGTTCCAGGAACTCTTTATTAGCTACCCTGGCAGTCTAAGAAGCGAAAATACATTAATGAGTAATTAATATCAGAATACACTAATCCTCACATTTGCATCACTTTCGGGTCAGGTCTGTGGTCGTGTCCTGATTATGAAATGTGGCTAAGCTAACAAAGAATCTCACGTCCTCCTCTTTCTCTCTTTTCATCAATTTCTCCAGTGGTCACTAAGTCTTCAAGCTGACTTCACATTATTTTTTAAAAAGTCATTTTTAGAAGGTTGCAATCAACCCGAACAACATATCGGCTGTTTGTAATTAACTTGGCAATATGGTTCATTAGTTTGCCATTTTATTCTGAACAGCCGACGCCTCAACCCATCGAAAATAACTCAGAACAGTTTGCTTCCAAATCGCCGGAGACTAATTTCGTTCCTCGACTGAATATGTCGAAACATGATGAAACTGGGTGATTCACTATCCCCTAAGCTACTGCACCGGTTCTCAGTTGGTTTTACCCTAACCCACTGCACATGATACCACGCACACAACATCTCATATGTCCTTCTCTAATTTGTCTATAATATTTATGGAGAATAACTAAAACGTAAAAGACACTTGTACGCTCCTTAATTGGCATACGGTGATACACTCATATTTAAATAGACCAATCAGTATTCGGTAGGTTGTGTCATCCTTTACTTCCCAAGAAATAGTTGATATCCGTACCCCGTGTTGATCAAGGAATCAAGGCCAACTTTAAAATCCGATCCTCTCTCCGATGCGGATGGAACCCATTAGCACCGTTCCGGCAGGCGAAAGTCTGGCCACACGCGGCTGCGGCTCCCCTATATATGGACATATCAAACATCCAAAGTACCAACAGACAGAAAAAAGACTGACCACTTCCTGTCTGCTGTCTCCAGATTCTCGTGGATCCGTCGGACTTCCTGTGCAAGGGCTACTTCTATTTCTCCAACGTCTCCAAGACGGCGGTGGGTTACACCATCCTCCTGCTGGCCATGGAGAGGATCATCGCCCTGTTGATACACACCTTCAGGATATTACCGCCTGGCAGGTGGGTGTCTCTTCTCAGTCTGAGTCGTATGTTATGTTTATGATCTGGTTATGTTATGTTATTTTATGTTTATGTCCTGGTTATGTTGTTGTTTTATGTTTATGTGTGTGCTCTGTCTATACTATACTATACTATACTATACTATACTATACTATACTATACTATACTATACTATACCGTACCGTATTGTATTGTATGCATTGTATTTATTGTATTGTACTATACTGTATTCTACTGTATTGTATTATATTGTATTGTATTGTACTGTACTGTACTGTACTGTACTGTATTGTATTGTATTGTATTGTACTGTATTGTATTGTATTGTATTGTATTGTATTGTAGCTAGAAGCCCCCCCCCCCCCCCCTGTTGCCCGGGTTGTATGGGTTAGAGTCAGCACCGGGGAGAACACTGCAAATTGGTCCGGGTTCCCAGGTCGGCCCAACCTAAAGTGGGCACCAAGAAAGTCTTGGGAACTAAAGGCGGCCGGCATTGTATTAGGACATGATATTTTCTGTGTCTACTTATTGTATGGTCAGGCTGTATCATGCTGTTCTACGCTATATTATCTTAGATTGTCTTTTTGTGAAGAATTACCTGTCTGCCTACCTACCTTAACATTTTATCTACCTACCTAATACCTACCTACAAACCTACTTACCTACCCACCTAACTACCTACCAACCCATTTGCCTACCTACCCACAAGCACCTGCCTGCCTACTTACCTACCTACTTACCTACCTATCTACCTATCTAACTATCTGCCTGCCTGCCTGCCTGTCTACCTACACACATATCTGTAAACCTAAATTCACGCAAACACCTAACTGTCATTTTGACTGCGTGTATGACTGTTTAAATTTCAGGTATATAACGCTCTCCCCAAATAAAATGAATCTCATGGGGAAAAAAGATTGTGTGACGAGTGGAAATAAAAAAAAAAAAAACCTCACATCCCTCCCTCCACGCTTCTCCCACACACACGTTTTTGGTAAATTAACTTTGCTACGAGTTGACTTGCATGGGAACAGCCCGTGTCTGGCTTCCCCTGCCAAATTTTGTGAGACCTGAATTTCAACAGAAATGTTCAAGTTAAGAGTCCCTTGCCTACAGCCAGCTCATAATTAAGTGTTGACGCCAAAGGCTGTAATTCCAGGAGCACATAGGTTGTAATCAGGAAAAAATGATTGAGTGTAGCAACACAAATTAAAAATGGAATTGGTCATGTTTATAAGAACATAATTTCCAGCTCAAAACGAACGTTGCAATTAAACAGCCTTCGTAAAAAAAAAAAAAAAAAAAAGAGAGAGAGAGAGAGAGAGAGAGAGAGAGAGAGAGAGAGAGAGAGAGAGAGAGAGAGAGAGAGAGAGACAGACAGATAGACAGACAGACAGACAGACAGACAGACAGACAGAGAGTAAGAGAGAGAGAAGAGAGAGAGAGAGAGAGAGAGAAAGAGAGAGAGAGAGAGAGAGAGAGAGAGAGAGAGAGAGAGAGAGATAACAGGATACAGATTCAAATACATGTTACAAATAATTTTTTTAAGCCACTGAGATGAGGTCCCAGACTCGTCCTTAACTCCCTCTGAATCTTTGAGCACAAAATCGCAGCTGATGGCCACGAACTAAGTAGAACAGATAGCCCAAAGTGACGTAGTAGGCCAAGGACACAAAGGAATGCAGGGAAAACCAGATTAGGATGGACATAGAGCAAGGAAAGAAAAGATGATACAGATAGAGAGATGGGAATGACATATGGGTTGAGAGATCAGAGGATTTACAAAAGTTAAATTAAACAATTCGCTCTCAGTCCATGTAATCTTCTACACGATGGCTCTGTGCTAAGACGTAAATTAAAGTGCACAGGGGTTCATATCGAAGGTTAATGGACGGTGTTTAGTGCAGAGGAGCCTGGCATATGATGTCACGGCCTCTTGTCTGAGAATAGAGGCGAGCAATATAAAAGTCAGACAGTAATAGTCATTGGCGGTAATATTCTTAAAACATAACAGTGTATAGCATTGTTGAACTGCTTAACGTAAGACAATGCAAGGCATTGGTGAACTTCTCAATGTAAGACAGTGCAAGTAATTGGTGGCAATTATTTAAAATATTAGAATACAGATCACTATGGAAATAATTAAAGTATGGCAGTGCACATCATTGGTGAACTTATTAAAGTATGGCAGAAAACAACAGTGATGAACTACTTAAAGAATGACAGTACAAATCATCGATGAGGAAGTACTTACACATAACAAATCATTGGTGAACCACGTAAAGTATGATAATACAAGTCATTGGAGTTGAACTATTTAAAGTTAGTTAATCGAGGTTCCAACTTCACGGCAACGGGTCGTCCCCATTATGCTCCGTTCCTGTGCCAGTGAATATCACACAAAATTCTCCCCACTGTCCAATGTGACAGGATTCAACGATCCAACAGCCCGCACAGGTACGCTGTGCATAATGCCGCCGCCAGAAAAAAAAAAGTCCTCCGCGAAAACCACAGTTCATCGTCGATGGAATCGGCAGTCACCAGAAAGACCTCATTGACCCGAGTTTTCTCACATGGCTCTGTCTCTATCCGAAGGGCGACCTGCCGAAAGCGTCGCATAAAGCACGAACTCCGTAGCTCCAACGCCGACTCCCAGGAGTCTCCTGAAAATGCACTCGTGAACCGAAAAGGCAATCAGTCAATTCAGCAACAAGCCGGTAGTCATTGTTCCGAACATGCAGGTCACAGTACAAACAAATATTTAAAGTATTACAGTACACAATACTAGGGAAGTTTTTACAATGTGTCAGTAAGAATAACTGATAGCTACTTAATATTTTTCAGTAGAAATAATTGGGAAACTTAAATAACGAAGAGATAAATAATAGATTGCACGATTTATTGCCTGGCATATTTCATTGCAACTCGTCAGGTACATACTGCAGAAATCACACAACAATAAAGTAATTAGATAAATGCTTCAAGCTGAAATATACACATATTCGAACAATAATTTTGATTTTCTTTCACGGTAATTTTACACACTGATTTCGTGACTTTATGTTTGCACAAAACTGGTCTATGCAGATTAATCGTGATGGCTTCTACGACCTTTAACAAGTGATTATTTTGTGTGTTAAACAATACTCGAAACGCACTGTCCCTATAATTGACGAATTACTTACAGTAATGGGCGAATTCGAATTTTAAAAAAAATTTACGCGTGCTGCCGTGTCGACGCCAACCTAATGTGGATACCAAGAATGTCATGGGAAGTAAAGTCATGCTACTGACCATATCATCCACTGAGTGCCGCTTGATCTGTACAAAAATATAGGTTAAACATGGTATTGCAGCCCATGACACATGGGGATTACATACAGTTTTACACTACAAATCAATTAGCGATTGCGTCAAATATTACAATAAAAATCTTTGAGAAATTACATAAAATATTACAATATGAATTACCGAGGGCTTAAATATATGATTGCGATATAAATAATTGAGGAATTACATAAAGTACCACAATACCCATAATAGAGGGGTTGCTTAAAGTATTACAGTAAAAATCATTGTGGGATTACATCAACATTACTATATAAATCATTGAGGAGTTAAATAAAGTATTACAGTACACTGTAAAGTATTACAGTACACACCGGGGGAGGGGAGGGAGTCTGGAGTGTCAGGCATTGGTAGTACCTTTGGTAAGGATGATTGTTATGCCCTTTTCAGGGTCCATTCCCCACTAGTCCAAGCCTGACATCCAGCTCACGTCTGTGGCTCCTAGTAACTGTCAGCATGCGACGGCGGCCAACACCCGTTCAACAGCTGTGACAGGCTGGCTAAATCAGGCGTAAGTAACCGATTTGGTGTGAAACCAATCGGTGAACTAGGGTATGCTTTCCCAGCATGTGAAGACATGATTCGCACACTGCGCGGAGGAAATCATTGATGATTCAACAGGCAAAACGGCGTTTACCTGCAAAGCATTGTGGAACGTAATGAGCACAGCAAGGCACGTAGAGCGCCCTGGTCATCCACTGCACCTGTGTTCGTCTCTAGCCGTCTTGACTTGTCTTGCCACTGGACTCAGATGGACTCAGGCGAGAAAGTGAGGTCTACGAATTGGGCAACTCTTCCTCACTTTAATCCAATTCATCGCGTCGCGCAAGTCATTCCTCATCCATCTTCAGAAATGGAATAAGCCTGCAAACAAAGCTGAAAGTCTACAAAGCAGTCGTATTATCAACACTGCAATATGCTTGTGAAACCTGGACTGTTTATCAGCGACACACTAGGAAATGAAACCACTTCCACACAGTCTGCCTTAGGAAGCTATTGAATATTAAATGGCAAGACAAGATCCCAGACACTGAAGTCCTAGAAAGAGCGTCCATGCCCAGTATTCACACTGTACTAATAAAGTATCAGATTCGCCTGGCAGGTCACTTGACTCGCATCCAGATCACAGGCTCCCTAAACGAATCTTTTACGGCAAGCTGCACTGTGGTAGACGCTCCCAAAGCGGCCAGAGAAAACTCTTTAAAGACACTCTGAAGATCTAATTAAAAGCTTTTGAAATTCATCATGACACTTGGGAGACTGCTGCCAAAGACAGATATTCATGGCGTACATTATTATGCAAGGGTGCAGTCTCTTGTGAAGCAACCATGACTGCAAGAGCTGTGAAGAAAAGGCTGGACAGAAAAACCACTGCAGGAAATCCCCCTCCTGGAATGCCAAGCATTCTTTGCCCACATTGTCAAAGAATATTTCGAGCCAAAATAGGCCTTTTTTGAGCTCGCTCGCTTTGAACTCAAGCGTAGTCCATACACTCTATTTATAGTAGTGATGGACTGAATTTTGCGTGTGGATTAGCTTTCCCTATTAACAGTGTCCCTCGCCATCAGGCGAATCCACTCCGACTTCAGAAGTACTTATAATTTACGTCCCCAAGTCAAGGACGACAGTTCAACACTTTAGTCCAGCTGTCCGGTGTAGGGGCTGAACCTCTTACCTCGGCATCAGCACAACGGATGTTTAAGAAAAAGCGTTCTTACCCATTCGACCATGCTGACCTGCAAATTAGGCCTAATCAGCCATCTTAGAACTCACGGCTCCACACTTTCAACCCCACTGGATGAAATGAATGGTCATCGTCATTCTTGATGGACAAACAACACAACATAGTACACTTCACTGAGGACTTACGTAAAGTATTGCAATATAATTCACTGAGGAATTTAATAAAGTATTACAATTCCAAAATAGAGGAATTAAGTAAAATATTACAATGCAAATCATGAGGGCTTGCTTAAAATATGACAACACTCGGAACTTTGGGAACTACATACAAGTGTAACACTACAAAGCTAAAGGAACTACCGAAACTATAACAGTAACGTTGAGAGCAGAGAAATATAAAGAGCAAATTATCAGACCGGCCTGCGTGCACAATCGTTAACCCTTTGAAAACAAAGTTCGTTCGTTCGTACATTGTGGGACAACTGAGAAAAAAAATTGAAAATATAATGAACTCTGTGTACAGATAATAAATGAAACATAAAAATTACAATATTAACAAGCGTACATCAGACGATATTCTAGACAACGCAAATAACATCCTACACTACAAAGACATTACATTTGAAACCCTGCCGTCTAAAAGACATCTGTTTATGAACACTGCTAATTTGACACCTTAATGTTTGGTTCGGATTTACGGCGCCTTCAGCAATCATTTTGTCATTGTCTAGAGTTGCCTGCTATTGCATCTTTGCCCATGTTTTTTTGTGAGTGTAATTCAATAGATATGTAGTCTTTTTCTTCAAAGCACGCACCCGCCATATTGTGTAAATGGCGCTCGATGAACTCGTTGCCATGTCAACTAAAGGATCACGTGTCTGTAAGTCTGCTAGCGGGAGACAGAAAATTGAAATGTCGTTAACTCGGCTGTTGGTAGTCGTAAACTTCTTTATTTGACTGACGTTCGTAAGGAAACGAGACTATATCATCATCATCATCATCATCATCATCAGCATCATCATCATCATCATCTTGTGATTTCCCACATGTCGTAAGAATATAAATGTCGATTCACATATCACCGTCCTTAGTGCATTCATTCATTCATTCATTCATTCATTCATTCATTCATTCAGTGGTATGTCTTTTACAAAACCTTGCTTCCATAACAACCGTCCGGAAAACTTGAAAAGGAGGAGGAGGGGGGGGGGGAACGGAAGAGCATTGTGAATTATTCATGGATACTACGGAGTGGAAAATATCCTACAGTACAGTGGACGCAAAAGTAGGGAGAATGAACCGGATCACGATGCACCAAGTTCGCCTTCCCGAGGACAGGTTGGCTGTAGGATAGGCACACACAACGGCGCATTTGTGGATCGATTGCAATCGACAGTGAATACATGTCCAGAAGCTGGCATACAGAGTGCGACTATACAACAGGAGGAAGACATATAGGAGTCATGTCTGAAGTGGACTCAGTCCGTACGAGTATAAAGAGGTCGAATCTTATGTCTAAAAGGGAACCCCAATGACGACCAAAGGCCTCCTGTTATGCTTGTTACTCGGTGGAGCTTGGATATGAGTAGCTTGTCATATGACTAACCGCTAATCACGGTCTATCTTTAAGAATTAAACTACCGAGGGAATTCTAATGTTGGCACCGTACGCTGATTTTATCCTATATTTTCACCCTTATCCGAGCAGACAGGCATCAGATGTAACTCCCTGTGGGAATAACAAGTCTACGATGCGAACGTCATCATTTTTTGTAGGAAATTCGAGAAATAAGATTGAGAGCGTATAGATTTTTGGAGCACGTTATGAGGAGAAATAAACTCGAAAGCTTAGTGATAACTGGCAAGATCGATCGGAAAAGAGCAAGAGAAAGACAGAGAGATAAATATATTGATGGCTTGGCCACATGAAATTATGTAGACAAGAACACAGAGTTGATACTAGACTCGGGTGATCGTGTGAGATGGCCAATTATGACCGCACACGCTTATTGGCATGGTTAGTTAAGTTACTTGCATATTCTTTACAGGACGTCGCACTCATCTCTAGCATGTGTTGGCTGTTTGTGATTTCTTGGCAAGCTTACGTTCAGCAATTTTTCTTTGCTTTCTGGACGACCGGCGCTCGCACCATTGTATGAAAACCAACGCTTTCAAATCGTCCACAGCTGTGTTTCGAACGCGGTATGCGTGATTACGAATTGCGCCTGTAATCCCTTTTGGCATGGCGGATACTGGTAATAATTATAATTTGCGGCCGCGTATAGTAAAGAAGATAACAGTCATAATAGAACACTGAGCAGAAAACAATGGGGAACATGTAAATAAAGTGAGCAAAGCACCTTTTCACTCGCCTTAAAGCTATTTGTTATATTGTCATAGCTCGGCATTCTTATACACCAATCGGCGCATGACGGGTGATCACACCGGACACTTTAACCTCCCAAGAAACTTCATGGTACACATTTTTGGCCGGTGTCGAATGCCATTTTCTTTTGTACTGGTGTTTAGTTCTGTGTGAAAGCTCAGATCCCTTACACTACAGATTCCAGAGAGAAAACTAGGGACAAAAGTCTCCTCTTTGCTGATAGAAGAAACTGTCCCTGGGTGTGCAAGAAAACAGCCCAGTAGTGGCTCGTTGAAACGATAGATGTAGCTGCTCAGGGTAACCACAGGAGTGAAAAAGAGGAATTAAGATATGCAGTATAAGGTTGTTGCTTAAGGACTGCATAGGCAAGGTACCTACCTGACTGGTCCCCTCCTGTTAAAATATATTTTTGAACTCCCACTAACTGTTTTACCCATGTGTGCACTCACTTAAGCTACACAAACATTTACAGACAGAATAATGGAATAACTGAGTTATAATAAACTACCACTGTGTTTATATTTGATAATGTTAATACAATGATGATGATGATGATGATGATGATGATGATGATGATGATGATTCAAGTTCTGATAAGCTAATGGTGATGAGATTATGGTTTATGAACAAATGACAAGTATAAAATATTATATACCGAACTTTAGATATGCTCAATTGATAAGGCCCTTAGGTCATACTCTCCAGTGTGACGGGTTGCCTTTCAGTTTAAAGGATTCCAAATGGGTCTTTTCACAAGGATCAGCCGCTGAGAGCCGAAAGTGAAACAAACAGAGATGGGTATTACATATCTGTCTACACATCTGACACTATTGACTTCCATCATCTCTTGATCTCCAACATATCCACCGTCTCCTGATCGCCGCCATTCCCTGATCTATATAATATATCAAGTTCAAACATGTAAAACATATCTAGTTAAGAGCATAAATATGTATTCATATAATCCTATATAGATGAGTGTTTATCATCTAAGTTCACCTCATTTACTCTCTCCCGCTATATCTTTTACACTGTCTGCCGGAACGGCTTCAGTCGCATATTCATGTCGAACATTTAAGGCCTTTACTGGTTCTGTCTCGATAAAGAGTGTCCTAAATCCTCAGTCTATCCGCATGCAGATATCATCACGCATGCAAGGTGAATTTGTGACATCCCCCCCCTCCCCCCAAATGGTTACAAAATAATCTAAATGCATCTCCTGTACATGAATAGGCTAAACACTCACGTGGCTTGGGTAATGTTAGATTTCTCCATATTTTTCGCTCACAATAAATTAGAAAACAATGTTCACAGTGAAATAGTGAAGACTAGAGTTTGAACTATAAGTAAAAAGAAAACCCACAAGCTTAAAGCTTGGGAGAATACACAGAAACAGAAAACTACCACAAGCCCTCAAACATCAGACAAACGGATCAAATTAATGTTAGTATTACCCGAGTGTATAGCTTAGGAAATTCTGTCACTGGACTTAAGTCTTTAAGTTGGACGGAACAAGTTGACAATATCTTCCCAGCAAGTATCCTTATGCATTGTGCTTGTGTCTGTAGAGTTAGTTGGCAATGCTCGTTATTAATTGCTGTTGTCGTTCCTGACATGATTTCCGTCTTCTCTGCTTCCCTTTCCATGTGGGATAATTACCTATATCCAATATTCGTTAACTCCTCCCCTTCTCCACTATGGACTGTAGCTCAATCTTGCCAATTAATTTGACTGTTATACGCCATCTGTTTGAAACCATGCCTTCATCCGCTTTTACTATGGACTAACTCTCACCTGTCAATCAATTTGAATGATGTTACGCTATGCGTCTCAAACAATGCTTCGGAGATGCAATAGACGTTACGTCATACCTACATTCCAATCTGCTTGAAAAGAATACCACCACAACAGAGACATATACACAATCTGACACACGCGTATACAGACATATACACACAAATACACACATACACACGCGCTTACTACGAATACAACCAGACATAAAGATAGACAGATAGACAGAGAGTTAGCCAGACAGATAGACAGCCAGATAGACAGAAGGATAGAATCACGCATACACATACACACACACTCACACACATAGAGCCAACCATTAGACCTCGTATATAAACATCACGAGAACCGCTCACAGCTTTGTACGTGTAATTATCTGTGACCAGGTTGTGTAACCAGCTTATCTCCCGCGACATTCCTCTTGCCTAGACTGCCGCGGGTGACTGGCATTTGATCCATATGTGAACATTAACCCTTTCTCGACCTAGTATATTTCTGTGTTTTGTAATATTTGTCATTTCAGAGCGTGTTTCCTTCATATTACTCATCCATCCTGGTGATGGGGTTCGAACCATTGTGCTTTGAGGTGTCGATAGACCGAGCACACACGCATAAACACACGCACGTGGCTTTTAGTTGTATATATTACAGTAGCCATACATGAGTTAATTTAGACAGATTTTGACCTAGTTTTGACCTACTTTTCGTCCTTCATGCGGCGACATTTCAATGTGGCGAACCTGTTACGTCACATTGAACCTAGAATGTCACATACTCACCACATTTCATATGGCCAAACCACTTCCCCTACTACTGGCGTGTCACCACAGCTGGGTCGATCTGAGAGCCCCGGTGAAGTTAAAAAAATCCGCCCCATTCATTGTTAGTTATTCGATCGCATACTATCCGGGTCGGTGGGAAAGCGTGCTACTCACTGCGGTATCGTGGCTCCATGATAAACGTCTCATTTATATATTTGAGAGGATTCCAACTGTCTATTGCAATCGACGCCACATCTTATTAACTAATCTATAACATCCCTTCACATACTCCTCTGTCATGTCTTGTCTCCATTGCGTGCCTCATGTCCGCGTGCTAAAATCCTTTTACCCGACGTCGTTTGGCCACATTAAGCTTATGGATTTCACCGTAATTGGGTGGTTAGCTGCAGGATTTCAAATAATTTTCATATTTCCAAGTTTATCGTGCCATTATCATTCATTTCGTGTAGCTATTTTAAAATAGCTAAATCCTTTCACATTAAAACAACATCTCTGTTGTGTTATTCCATGTTAAATTATTTCTTCGCCTCATTGTTTTGTACGGAAGTGTAGGCCAGGGGAAATCTCTACTGCGCTGCCATAAACATAACAAATCAATGTATTCTTTGTATTGATCATGGCGTACATTATTATGCAAGGGTGCAGTCTCTTGTGAAGCAACCATGACTGGACTTAGAAAAACCACTGCAGGAAATCCCCCTCCTGGAATGCCAAGCATTCTTTGCCCACATTGTCAAAGAATATTTCGAGCCAAAATAGGCCTTTTTTGAGCTCGCTCGCTTTGAACTCAAGCGTAGTCCATACACTCTATTTATAGTAGTGATGGACTGAATTTTGCGTGTGGATTAGCTTTCCCTATTAACAGTGTCCCTCGCCATCAGGCGAATCCACTCCGACTTCAGAAGTACTTATAATTTACGTCCCCAAGTCAAGGACGACAGTTCAACACTTTAGTCCAGCTGTCCGGTGTAGGGGCTGAACCTCTTACCTCGGCATCAGCACAACGGATGTTTAAGAAAAAGCGTTCTTACCCATTCGACCATGCTGACCTGCAAATTAGGCCTAATCAGCCATCTTAGAACTCACGGCTCCACACTTTCAACCCCACTGGATGAAATGAATGGTCATCGTCATTCTTGATGGACAAACAACACAACATAGTACACTTCACTGAGGACTTACGTAAAGTATTGCAATATAATTCACTGAGGAATTTAATAAAGTATTACAATTCCAAAATAGAGGAATTAAGTAAAATATTACAATGCAAATCATGAGGGCTTGCTTAAAATATGACAACACTCGGAACTTTGGGAACTACATACAAGTGTAACACTACAAAGCTAAAGGAACTACCGAAACTATAACAGTAACGTTGAGAGCAGAGAAATATAAAGAGCAAATTATCAGACCGGCCTGCGTGCACAATCGTTAACCCTTTGAAAACAAAGTTCGTTCGTTCGTACATTGTGGGACAACTGAGAAAAAAAATTGAAAATATAATGAACTCTGTGTACAGATAATAAATGAAACATAAAAATTACAATATTAACAAGCGTACATCAGACGATATTCTAGACAACGCAAATAACATCCTACACTACAAAGACATTACATTTGAAACCCTGCCGTCTAAAAGACATCTGTTTATGAACACTGCTAATTTGACACCTTAATGTTTGGTTCGGATTTACGGCGCCTTCAGCAATCATTTTGTCATTGTCTAGAGTTGCCTGCTATTGCATCTTTGCCCATGTTTTTTTGTGAGTGTAATTCAATAGATATGTAGTCTTTTTCTTCAAAGCACGCACCCGCCATATTGTGTAAATGGCGCTCGATGAACTCGTTGCCATGTCAACTAAAGGATCACGTGTCTGTAAGTCTGCTAGCGGGAGACAGAAAATTGAAATGTCGTTAACTCGGCTGTTGGTAGTCGTAAACTTCTTTATTTGACTGACGTTCGTAAGGAAACGAGACTATATCATCATCATCATCATCATCATCATCATCATCATCATCATCATCATCTTGTGATTTCCCACATGTCGTAAGAATATAAATGTCGATTCACATATCACCGTCCTTAGTGCATTCATTCATTCATTCATTCATTCATTCATTCAGTGGTATGTCTTTTACAAAACCTTGCTTCCATAACAACCGTCCGGAAAACTTGAAAAGGAGGAGGAGGGGGGGGGGGGGAACGGAAGAGCATTGTGAATTATTCATGGATACTACGGAGTGGAAAATATCCTACAGTACAGTGGACGCAAAAGTAGGGAGAATGAACCGGATCACGATGCACCAAGTTCGCCTTCCCGAGGACAGGTTGGCTGTAGGATAGGCACACACAACGGCGCATTTGTGGATCGATTGCAATCGACAGTGAATACATGTCCAGAAGCTGGCATACAGAGTGCGACTATACAACAGGAGGAAGACATATAGGAGTCATGTCTGAAGTGGACTCAGTCCGTACGAGTATAAAGAGGTCGAATCTTATGTCTAAAAGGGAACCCCAATGACGACCAAAGGCCTCCTGTTATGCTTGTTACTCGGTGGAGCTTGGATATGAGTTGTCATATGACTAACCGCTAATCACGGTCTATCTTTAAGAATTAAACTACCGAGGGAATTCTAATGTTGGCACCGTACGCTGATTTTATCCTATATTTTCACCCTTATCCGAGCAGACAGGCATCAGATGTAACTCCCTGTGGGAATAACAAGTCTACGATGCGAACGTCATCATTTTTTGTAGGAAATTCGAGAAATAAGATTGAGAGCGTATAGATTTTTGGAGCACGTTATGAGGAGAAATAAACTCGAAAGCTTAGTGATAACTGGCAAGATCGATCGGAAAAGAGCAAGAGAAAGACAGAGAGATAAATATATTGATGGCTTGGCCACATGAAATTATGTAGACAAGAACACAGAGTTGATACTAGACTCGGGTGATCGTGTGAGATGGCCAATTATGACCGCACACGCTTATTGGCATGGTTAGTTAAGTTACTTGCATATTCTTTACAGGACGTCGCACTCATCTCTAGCATGTGTTGGCTGTTTGTGATTTCTTGGCAAGCTTACGTTCAGCAATTTTTCTTTGCTTTCTGGACGACCGGCGCTCGCACCATTGTATGAAAACCAACGCTTTCAAATCGTCCACAGCTGTGTTTCGAACGCGGTATGCGTGATTACGAATTGCGCCTGTAATCCCTTTTGGCATGGCGGATACTGGTAATAATTATAATTTGCGGCCGCGTATAGTAAAGAAGATAACAGTCATAATAGAACACTGAGCAGAAAACAATGGGGAACATGTAAATAAAGTGAGCAAAGCACCTTTTCACTCGCCTTAAAGCTATTTGTTATATTGTCATAGCTCGGCATTGTTATACACCAATCGGCGCATGACGGGTGATCACACCGGACACTTTAACCTCCCAAGAAACTTCATGGTACACATTTTTGGCCGGTGTCGAATGCCATTTTCTTTTGTACTGGTGTTTAGTTCTGTGTGAAAGCTCAGATCCCTTACACTACAGATTCCAGAGAGAAAACTAGGGACAAAAGTCTCCTCTTTGCTGATAGAAGAAACTGTCCCTGGGTGTGCAAGAAAACAGCCCAGTAGTGGCTCGTTGAAACGATAGATGTAGCTGCTCAGGGTAACCACAGGAGTGAAAAAGAGGAATTAAGATATGCAGTATAAGGTTGTTGCTTAAGGACTGCATAGGCAAGGTACCTACCTGACTGGTCCCCTCCTGTTAAAATATATTTTTGAACTCCCACTAACTGTTTTACCCATGTGTGCACTCACTTAAGCTACACAAACATTTACAGACAGAATAATGGAATAACTGAGTTATAATAAACTACCACTGTGTTTATATTTGATAATGTTAATACAATGATGATGATGATGATGATGATGATGATGATGATGATGATGATTCAAGTTCTGATAAGCTAATGGTGATGAGATTATGGTTTATGAACAAATGACAAGTATAAAATATTATATACCGAACTTTAGATATGCTCAATTGATAAGGCCCTTAGGTCATACTCTCCAGTGTGACGGGTTGCCTTTCAGTTTAAAGGATTCCAAATGGGTCTTTTCACAAGGATCAGCCGCTGAGAGCCGAAAGTGAAACAAACAGAGATGGGTATTACATATCTGTCTACACATCTGACACTATTGACTTCCATCATCTCTTGATCTCCAACATATCCACCGTCTCCTGATCGCCGCCATTCCCTGATCTATATAATATATCAAGTTCAAACATGTAAAACATATCTAGTTAAGAGCATAAATATGTATTCATATAATCCTATATAGATGAGTGTTTATCATCTAAGTTCACCTCATTTACTCTCTCCCGCTATATCTTTTACACTGTCTGCCGGAACGGCTTCAGTCGCATATTCATGTCGAACATTTAAGGCCTTTACTGGTTCTGTCTCGATAAAGAGTGTCCTAAATCCTCAGTCTATCCGCATGCAGATATCATCACGCATGCAAGGTGAATTTGTGACATCCCCCCCCTCCCCCCAAATGGTTACAAAATAATCTAAATGCATCTCCTGTACATGAATAGGCTAAACACTCACGTGGCTTGGGTAATGTTAGATTTCTCCATATTTTCGCTCACAATAAATTAGAAAACAATGTTCACAGTGAAATAGTGAAGACTAGAGTTTGAACTATAAGTAAAAAGAAAACCCACAAGCTTAAAGCTTGGGAGAATACACAGAAACAGAAAACTACCACAAGCCCTCAAACATCAGACAAACGGATCAAATTAATGTTAGTATTACCCGAGTGTATAGCTTAGGAAATTCTGTCACTGGACTTAAGTCTTTAAGTTGGACGGAACAAGTTGACAATATCTTCCCAGCAAGTATCCTTATGCATTGTGCTTGTGTCTGTAGAGTTGTTGGCAATGCTCGTTATTAATTGCTGTTGTCGTTCCTGACATGATTTCCGTCTTCTCTGCTTCCCTTTCCATGTGGGATAATTACCTATATCCAATATTCGTTAACTCCTCCCCTTCTCCCACTATGGACTGTAGCTCAATCTTGCCAATTAATTTGACTGTTATACGCCATCTGTTTGAAACCATGCCTTCATCCGCTTTTACTATGGACTAACTCTCACCTGTCAATCAATTTGAATGATGTTACGCTATGCGTCTCAAACAATGCTTCGGAGATGCAATAGACGTTACGTCATACCTACATTCCAATCTGCTTGAAAAGAATACCACCACAACAGAGACATATACACAATCTGACACACGCGTATACAGACATATACACACAAATACACACATACACACGCGCTTACTACGAATACAACCAGACATAAAGATAGACAGATAGACAGAGAGTTAGCCAGACAGATAGACAGCCAGATAGACAGAAGGATAGAATCACGCATACACATACACACACACTCACACACATAGAGCCAACCATTAGACCTCGTATATAAACATCACGAGAACCGCTCACAGCTTTGTACGTGTAATTATCTGTGACCAGGTTGTGTAACCAGCTTATCTCCCGCGACATTCCTCTTGCCTAGACTGCCGCGGGTGACTGGCATTTGATCCATATGTGAACATTAACCCTTTCTCGACCTAGTATATTTCTGTGTTTTGTAATATTTGTCATTTCAGAGCGTGTTTCCTTCATATTACTCATCCATCCTGGTGATGGGGTTCGAACCATTGTGCTTTGAGGTGTCGATAGACCGAGCACACACGCATAAACACATGCACGTGGCTTTTAGTTGTATATATTACAGTAGCCATACATGAGTTAATTTAGACAGATTTTGACCTAGTTTTGACCTACTTTTCGTCCTTCATGCGGCGACATTTCAATGTGGCGAACCTGTTACGTCACATTGAACCTAGAATGTCACATACTCACCACATTTCATATGGCCAAACCACTTCCCCTACTACTGGCGTGTCACCACAGCTGGGTCGATCTGAGAGCCCCGGTGAAGTTAAAAAAATCCGCCCCTTCATTGTTAGTTATTCGATCGCATACTATCCGGGTCGGTGGGAAAGCGTGCTACTCACTGCGGTATCGTGGCTCCATGATAAACGTCTCATTTATATATTTGAGAGGATTCCAACTGTCTATTGCAATCGACGCCACATCTTATTAACTAATCTATAACATCCCTTCACATACTCCTCTGTCATGTCTTGTCTCCATTGCGTGCCTCATGTCCGCGTGCTAAAATCCTTTTACCCGACGTCGTTTGGCCACATTAAGCTTATGGATTTCACCGTAATTGGGTGGTTAGCTGCAGGATTTCAAATAATTTTCATATTTCCAAGTTTATCGTGCCATTATCATTCATTTCGTGTAGCTATTTTAAAATAGCTAAATCCTTTCACATTAAAACAACATCTCTGTTGTGTTATTCCATGTTAAATTATTTCTTCGCCTCATTGTTTTGTACGGAAGTGTAGGCCAGGGGGAAATCTCTACTGCGCTGCCATAAACATAACAAATCAATGTATTCTTTGTATTGATGAACACTTACAAAGTGGGATAGGTAATATAAAAGATGATAAGTAAATTGTAGTGCCTCTCTTGATAATGTGCCTTGCCACATCTCGTTGACGTTCATATTTCTTCCGTAGTTTTTGTTGTTAAATAAAATCAGTTCTATTGATGACACTGCCCCATACAACCATCCGAGAACATAAAGGATCATTTATCGTTGTCCGTCTTCGCCTCTTCTACCTCTGATAAGTACACGTAGAGAACTCTTTCCCATGCCTGGGGCATACTGGTATGTGTTGCTTGTTCCATATTTTAATAGACCAGTCGGTACTCGCTAGGTGATGTGGTCATCTTCCCGGGATATTCCCTGTGTCAACTTTAGGCTGGTTCGACCTAGAAGCCTAGGCTACATCTGAAAACTGTGATGCCAACAGCGTTCGCTCAGCCGTAGACAATAGAAAATCACCAATGAAAGCCAAAATACTCAGAAATTCAAGATCATTCGTGAAAACCGAGATAACCAAGAAAGCCAAGATCACACAGTAAGCCGAGATCACACAGAAAGCTAAGATCACACAGTAAGCCGAGATCACACAGAAAGCTAAGATAACACACTAAGCCAAGATCACACAGTAAGCTAAGATCACACAGAAAGCTAAGATAACACACTAAGCCAAGATCACACAGAAAGCTAAGATAACACACTAAGCCAAGATCATCCACAAAGTTAATATCACCCAAAAGTCAAGATCACACACAAAGCCAAAATCACACACAAAGCCAAGATTACCCACAAAGTCGAGATCACCTAAAAAATAAAGATCACCCAGAAATCCATGGTCATTCATGAACGCCAAGATCACTAGAAAGCCAAGATTATAAACAAAGCTAAGAACACCCACATTGTCAAGATCACCCACAAAGTCAACATCACCCAGAAATTCAAGGTCGTTCTAGAGAGCCAACACCAACCAGACATCCACGATCACAAACAAACCCAAGCTCACCCACAAAGTCAAAATCACCCACAAAGCCAAGATCTCCAAGAAAGCCATGATCGCCAATAAAAGCCAAGAGCATTCATGTAAACCAAAATCATTAATGAAAACCAAGATCGTTCATGAAAGCCAAGATCACTCAGAAAGCCAAGATCACTCAGAAAGCCAAGATCACAAATGAAAGCCAAGATCACAAATAAAAGCCAAAATCATTCATGAAAGCGAAGATCATTTATGAAAGCCAAGATCTCTCAGAAAGCCAAGATCACACAGGATGCCATGATCACACAGAAATCCAAGATCACACACACAACCAAGATCGTACACAAATCCAAGAACATTCAGAAAGCCACGATCACCCACAAAGCCTAGAGCACCCCCGCTCCCCCCCCCCCCCCCAAAAAAAAAAAGAAAGAAAAGAAGCCAAGATCATTCATGAAAGATACACGAGGAATAGACAAAAGAAACTGATGAGGCACATCAACAGAAAAGGTGGAAAGGAGACATTATTATTTTATGGGAAAATACTAGTAGAAGAGATGTAGATGACGAGAGAAAACGATGCAAGTGAAACGCTCCACATTTACTCTCCATCTTCAGCCTCCCATCTCTAAATGGAGCCTAGGCGCGCTCCCAATTTGTTAAAATTCCGCCTCGATGCGACTTCGAACCTTTGACTGCTGGTCGACAGACAAAACTACAAGCCAAAGCATTTCTCACTTTTCCCGTTAACAATTCATACAGTCGTTATTGTGGCGGCAGTTTGAAATTACAGATTATCGATTGCTAGCGCCTGTGTTGCCAGTGATACCGTTAAAATGACTGTAACGGCAATTTCCGCTCTCTGTCACATGCCTGTGTGGATTGTTAGATCAACCTTGAGTTGCGCTGTCCGAAACTACTTGGAATACTGTGATTGTAATGGTTGTGATGTGTGATGATTGTGATGTGTGATGATTGTGGTGTGTGATGATTGTGATGCTTAATGACTGTGATGTGCTATACGTGTGATTGCAATGATTGTAGTGTAAAATAATTGTGATGTGTATGGATTGCGATATGTGATGATTGCGATGTGTGATAATTCTGAAGTGTAATAATTCTGTGCAATGATTGTAATGCTTGTGATTGTAATCATTGTGATGTATAATGATTATCATGTGTAATTATTCTGTTGTGTGATGATTGTGGTGTATAATAATTGTGATTGTAATGATTGTGGTGTATAATAGTTGTGATGTGTATTGATTGTGATATGTGATGATTGTAATGTATAATAATTGTGATGTGTAGTGAATGTAGTGCATAATGAATGTGATGTTTAATTATTGTGATATATGCTAACTGTGATGTGTATGGCTTGTATTTCTGCTTCTTTCTTTTGACTCAGAAATCTGACACTTTTAATTATTGTAAAAGCAGTTTTTCTACGTTTCAGTGTCTGTGCGTCTGTTTTATGGTCTGTCTATAATATTAAATATCTGTCCGTTTATCTGTCCTGTAGGAATTGTTTGTTGTTTGCCTAATTGCCTGTCTGTCGATTATCTGTCCACCTTGGTTGGTTCAATGCTTATGCACCTGACCAGCAAGTTAATTAGATCGTCGATCCAACGATTTGCCAGTCTGTCAGTTTGTCATTCCATCCGCCAGAAAGATCTATTATTTTTATGACCGCCTGTTTGTCTCTTTCGGTCTCTTGTTCACTATAACTTGCATTCTCTTTTTCAATCGCTCTCTCGCTCTCCCGTGCGTTATCTCTGACTCTCCCTCCCTCCCCTCGCTTTTCTCTCTCCTTTCTTGTTCTCCCAGGCGCTCTAATTATCTCGCTCTCCTTCTCTCTCTACTCTCGCTTTTTCTCACAAGCCGTCTCTGTTTCTCTCTCTCTCTCTCTCTCTCTCTCTCTCTCTCTCTCTCTCTCTCTCTCTCTCTCTCTCGTGCTCTCCAATCTCTCCTCTCGTTTTCTCTCACGCCCTCTCCCTATCTTGCTCTCATAGCTCGTCTTTCGTTCTTTCTCACGCGCCCTGTCTATCTTTCTCCCCTCTCGTTTTCTTCCACGCGCTCTGTCTATCTTGCTCTCCTATCTCGCCCCTCGTTTTTCCCAGGTCTACCTCGCTCTCCGTCCCCCCTCTCACAGGCGTTATCTCATTTTCCCTCTCTTTCACACACACTCTATTTCTCATTGTCCCTCTTGCTGTTTTCTTCCTCTCCCATCTACTTCTCCCTCTCTCCCTCCCTCCCTCCATCCATATATTCGCGTTTCCATCCTGTTTCAGGATATTGCGGTCAGCATCAGTATCTTTCAGCTGTATGTTGATTCCTAGGCTAGTTTACACTCATCAGCACGCCACGACTTTCTGAGCGACCGGGTCCAAATTCTCATAAGTCACTGGCGCAACTCGAACCGCTTCCAATTCTCTTGCGTTCACGTCAACCACGCGAGTATTCGGAATTACGGAGAAAGCTGCTAACCCTTCGACCAGGGTGACCGGTCTATATATATATATATATATATATATATATATATATATATATATATATATATATATATATATATATATATATATATATATATATATATATATATAAGACGAATGGACCATTATGACACTGATTCACATCTATACCACAAGATAACTATGGAAGAACAATGAACGAATGAAGACCACACTTCACACTGATCATTCTCTTCCCACAGACCTACCACACACAGCCCACACCCCACACCTGCACGAATATTTCACGTCGCATTGCGTAGTTCAATAATTTTCTTTTTACCATTTCCCTGTCCATTTTGCCAAATTAATTCTGTCACAACATTGTGCGGGAGAAAAAAAAAGAAGTCCATTTTACTTTAAGAGAAGACGGTCGTGTGCTAGCAAATCGCGCGATCAGCGCGTGCCTGTGTTAAAAGAATTTTAATATTCGTAGGGAAAACCTGGTGTCGTGTGTTTCCTGTCTCCGCCTCCGCACAATTTAAAGTGATTTTGTTTTTCTGCAAGTTGTGTTTGTGTGGGAATGCTGATGTTTGTAAATTTTTGTAGCATGTTTGTGAAAATGTAGTCCTGACATTGTTACTTTGTTATTTCACATACACACAGACAGACAGACAGACAGACAGACAGACACACACACACACACACACACACACACACACACACACACACATGCACGGACGCGCGCGCGCGCGCACACACACACACACACACACACATGCCGGTCCTGTGGTTTAGGAGTAGTGGACGCCTTTCCCATCTTCACAATTCCGCGTCCGATTCTGGAGTTCGACACCATCGGCCGGAAATGTTTGAACAGACCACATGAAGTTGATGTCCATGGGTGAGGCGTCGGTCGTTCAGACAGCAATGGCAAACTGCTGAAGGTACATATTGCCTAGTAAATCACCAGCAGCCAAAATTGCTAGCGCAGTAAAGTTTTTTTTTTAAATGTGTGTGTGTGTGTGTGTGTTTTATATCTTTATTAACTCATTCTTAATAGTTTTTCCGCTTGCCCTCTTTTAAACAAAATATTAATAATTCGTCGATGTATTTCCTTACTCATATTAACATGCACACACACACACACAAACGCACGTGTCATGATTGTAAACAGACTCAGAGAGCATACTGAGACCGCGTAGACCGGCATGCTTCCTGTAGAGTGGCAGACTTCACTTCAACATCAAAGATAGATAGCATCTGTTGGATCTTTTCCCCCAGGACACGCTGGTGTGTTGGGACACGAGCTGGGGGACAGATTGGCTTGGTCTGTACCGATGGGTGGTGTATTGGTGCATGATACGACAGACGTGGTCAGGGTTCTATGAGATCATGTCAATAGTGTGGATGAACAAATAGATCATCGTGGTCCTGAGAGAATGGTGTGCAGGGAGTGACCAGCTGACAAACAATCAGTGCTCCGAGGAAAGGCTAGACAAAGATAAAATCAAACTCAAACTGGCACCATGAATATTATGACTCTTCACTGGTTGTTGAAGATGACAGTGCACATTTGAGAAGGTTTTGAATGCTGTGACATCGGTAATTGATTTTAGCCCAGCTGACCGGTGTAGGGATTGAACCCGGTACATCGGCATCAGCACACTGGACCACTGGACGTTTAAGAATGGTCTTATCCATTCAGCAATATTGACCTCCTGTTGCCGAATTATAAGGAATCCTTTGGGGTAAGACGACGGATTTGGTGCAACTTTAGGGGCTCTGGAGGATCATTGCACTCCTGCTTGAAAAGCGCGGCAGTAATAACTGTACAATTTGCTTGACAGTTTTTGCATACATAGATAGTTGGTTAATTTCTTAGCAGTATGACATTAACCAACCATCTCTACATAGAGAAAACAAAATATCACCAAATTATACTTATCTTCTTAGAAATATGAAACTTTTCTCGAGTAGAGGAGCGTAATTGGGATTGTACTAGCCTAACCCACGTGCAAGGACATGCAACCTAAAGACTAAGCGTGATGTCAGGACAGACCAGGCCCTAAGCCTTGGTCCGCAACTGGTCTAGGATCGAAGCTTCGACAGGCGGACAGTTAGAGACTGCCTTGCGGATCCGGCAGCTTTTGCAGCTGGTCATGTTCGAGATGTATTGGTGTTACCTTTCCTTTGAAGTAAAGTAAGCAGACTGCATGGGCAACACGTGGTTTCTAAAATAAGCTCATGTTTTGTGTTAAAGAGAGGTATACCTCCATTTTACAAACTATCGTCTGTCAATACGGCCAGGTGCCAGTCGTTAGATTTTGCTTCAGTGAATACGATGGTAAGTTAATAAGTAAGTCACAAATGGCTGTAGATAAATAACTAACAATGATAACAACTTGAAACCAGTTTATTTTTATACATACATTGTCCCTTTATTTCTCAACATAATTCCACCAAAACTATGCACTTATCCCATCGTTTTATTAGTCCTCCCAAATCGCCTGCATAGAACTCCGTGCTTTTTTACCATTTGGGATTTTGGGAGGACTGGTAAAACGAAGGTATAAGTGCATCAATGTTGGTGGAAATTATGTTGAGAAATAAAGGGACGATGTATGGATAAAAATAAACCGGCTTCAAGTTATTATCATAGTTAGTAATTTTTCAACAGCCATTTGTGACTTATTTATTAACTTACCCTCGTAACTTAAATAATGCCATAGCATACTTTAACATGTAGAAACATGACTAAATAATGTGGGGAGGGCGAGGACAAAGCTGCACGAGATAGGTAAGGATAGGAGGGCTTGGACTGAGTTGCTTGAGGGCCTATACCCCAAAGAGGGAAAAGAGTTAAAGAAGAAGACACTTTAACATATAATTTCACATTGTTCCATTTATTTTTTGTCTCCGAAATAATCCCACTTTGTTCTTTTTATTTATTAAAAAAAAAAAATTGGCTTTATTCTTTTTTTGTTTTAATAAACAAAATAATTTTAATAGATGTTATGTTTTTCAATTGCAGATGCCTGTTCTTTGCCAGTTTGACGTGGTTCTTCTCGGCCGCCTACAATATTTGGTCTGTAGTGATTTACGACGTGGAAGTGGTGACCCTGGCATCCGACCGACGAACTAAAGATCTCTTCCTGTGCTTTGCCTCCAGCCGATTCATGTACCTGCACGACATATTTGAAGTTCTGAACCCCATCGTGACCTTCACATTCCCCGCTTTATCTTCCACCCTGTTGTTTATCTACTTCATGAGGCATAAACAGGAGGCCGATAAACCTGGTCGGCCTTACAAGTCCTCTAAGTCGGTGGTTATCTTTACGTTCGCGCTGTTGGTGTCTTTTGTGGCCAGCCATCTCCCATGGGAAATTGCAACCCTTGTACTAAACTACGACGCCCGAGAACACCAAACGAGGCAGCTGGTCAGCCTGAAAATCCTCCATCTTCTATCATTTTCTCGTGGCTTCTGGGATATTTTTATCTTCGGCGGTTTCCGTCATTACGTTTGCAAGAAAGAGAAAGCCCTCGCCCATTTCCGTGAGCAGAGGTCACTTCAGGTTCAGAGGTCAAGTCTAGCAATTCCATTTCAAGATAGAGGGATGTCCACGAGCCTACTGGACAGTGACCCGTCCGTTAGTCGCAGGTATTCTAGTGACATCAGTAGAAGGGCCTCGGCTCTAGATGATCTATCTTGTCATTTTGAAAACAATCACGAGCAGAATGAGCAGGAACCTTTGCAAAGATCTCTTAACACACAAGTGCCGTGTGAAGAGCTAGTTCCTGTGGTCACTGTTGGCTACTTAATACCTCGCTCGCCCTGTGCTTCAGATAATCGTAGGCAATTTATTTTCCCCTCCGACAACGAGCCTACTCAAGAGCACAAAATGCAAACTAACCGAGGGCTGTCAGGGAAAACACTTTTCGGCAGCTGTGAAGCTATTCAGGAAATCTCGGAAGATGGTGATTTTCTCACAGCTTTAAGCGCCCCAGCGAGGAAACCTTTCCATTTGCGGAGGAAATCTTGCGGGGATAAAGCATCTCACTTGCAAAAACTTCATTTACACCAGCGGGCAGCGAGAGCAAATGCTAGCACACAAGGGAGTACCGTGCAATTTGACAGAAAAGATGTAGGAAGTGACAGAAAACACGTAAGTTTCCAACCTACAAACGGAACAAAAACACATTCACTACACGAGGACAGCGCGAGGTCTACAGCCGAAACGCAAGTGGAAAGTAGTTCTCAAATTTCGCCAGTCAGGCACCACAATCACACAGTTCACATGAGCAGAAGTGCGGACAAATTATCCGCTCCTTTTCCGGAAGATTTTAATAGAGAAATACGCAGAAACACCTTAAACGTTTCTTCAGCACGCTCCAACCGAGGCAGTAGTTGTACATACTTGACCGTCCCGTCCACTGCAGCCCCTTTCATCCCACGGTCGCCTTGCGCTACAGACTGACCGGGTTCAACGCTACATGATCTATATATGCCTTATTGTGAATCAAGATTGTGATTTATTTCTACACAATAAATTAGCATAATTATTTTGTTTCAATTATGTTTGTGGCTCGCACGCTTGCCTGCCGTTCTTGATGTCATAAGTTCGAATCTTCATCGAGGATAGTATGTTTATTGACTTTACCCCCATGTCGACATCGGCTAAAATGGGTACCAGGAATTGTTCTGGGGTAATGGCGACCTGTTTGATACTGACCACATCCACCCTCGACTGCCGATCAATCTATACAAACAATTACCTGGCACCATGTACCCAATGGGTCGGAAAAAGGATCCTTTGCTAATACTACTTTTGCTAATTTACTTTTAAAACATGTTTATATTGTAAACTACAATAGGTCCGACATATGAAAATCAAAATGAGGGAATTTATGTAAATGGCAAATGCTTTGGTTTGTTATAAATGATATTTGATTGACGTAGCGCCTACTGTATTCAGGATATTGGAATGTTATAGCGCGTATTATTATCCATTACTTCAAGAGCTGATTGATATTGAAGAAGACTAATATTGAAGAAGGTTGGCTTCAAAAGACGATAAAACAAAGAAACTATTTCGGTCATTTGAAACGACATGAAAGTTTGGAGAGAACAATAATCGCGGGGTATATGATTGAATATAAATGTTATAGACGAGTTCTAAGAATATCTTGGGTAAAGAAAAGAACAAATGCATCCATACTTCAAGAGCTAAATATCGAAGAAGGGTGGCTATTAAAGACGATAAAGCAAAGAAAATTGAAATATTTTGGTCACTTGAAACGTCATGAAAGTTTGGAGAGAACAATAATGGAGAGGTATATGCCTGGGAAGAGAGGAAGAGGAAGGCCAAAGAGAAGATGGGTGAAGGATGTGGCGGATGATCTCCAGATGGGTGTATCGGACTGTGGGACATCTTGCTTATGACCGAGAGGTTTTCCGGAAGGTTGTTATGGGAGTGAGGTTCTGCAAAGGACATGCTACTGAATGAATGAATGAATGAATGAATATGCCTGAACAGAGACGAAGAGGAAGGCCAAATAGAAAATGGATGTAGGATGTGGCGGATGATCTCCAAATGGGTGTATCGGACACGGGACATCTTGCTTATGATCGAGAAGTTTTCCGGAATGTTGTTATGGGAGCGGAGTTCCGCAAAGGACATGCTACTAAATGAATGAATGAGCGCTTATTTCGATTAACAGTGTTTGATTGATGCAGCACACATTGCATTCACGGTATTTGATTGTTGCAGCACCTATTGCATTCGTGGTATTTGATTATTGTAGTACCTATTGCATTCATGGTATTTGATTGTTGCATCACCTATTGCATTCATAGTATTTGACTGATGCATCATTAACTGCATTGTGGGTATGTAAATGAATACGACACCTACCGTATTCATGTTATTTGGTTAGTACAACGCCTACTGCGTGAATGGGATTTGATTAGTGTAGCGCCTAGCGCATTTATGGTACGTCATTAGTGCGACACCTATTACATTCATTGTATATGATTAATTATACATATTTCATTATCATAGATTGATTAGAGAAATTAGACGTACAGTCAAAATATTTTGGACATGTTATGAGAAGAAATGGAGTGGAGAACTTAGTGACAGCTGGCAAGATCGAAGGGAACAGACCAAGAGGAATACCGAGAGGAAAATACCTGGATGGCTTGGCCACATGGCATGGACGAGACAGGAATACTGAGCTGATCCACGACTCTGGTGATCGAGTGAAATGGCGAATCATGACCGCCCACGCTTTCCGGCATGGCACATGATTGATTGATTGATTATCATATTTTGGCTTATGGAGCACAAATTGCACACCAGGTATGTGATTAGCGTAGCGTCTTTCGCTTTCATAGTAGTTGGTTAATGTAGGGTCCACTGCATTCATGTGAGTTGGTTAGTGTAGTGCCTATTATATTCATGGGATATCCTTTGTGTCGCACCTATAGCATTCATGGCTTTTGGTTAGTGTAGCGCCTATTGCATTCCTGGGATTTGATTGGTGTAGCGACGATTGCATCTACGGTATAAGTTGTTTGTCCACCAACAATGATGATTGCCATTCATTTCATCCAGTGGGATTGAACGTATGGAGCCGTGAGTTGTAAGATTGCTGGTAAAGTCTATTTTCGCCTTGAAATGTTCTTTGACAATGTGGGCAAAGAATGCTTGACGTTCCAGGTGGAGGATCTTCTGCAGTGATTTTTCTGTCCAGCCTTTTATTTTTCGCAGCTCTTGCAGTCCTATTTGTTTCACAAGTGACCACACCATTGCATAATGAGTACGCCACGGATTTCGGTCTTTGGCAACAGTCTCCTAAGTGTCAGAATGAATTCCAAAAGATTTTAGTGAGATCTTTAGTGTCTTTAAAGCGTTTCCTCTGGCCGCCTTGGGAGCGTTTATCACAACGCAGCTCGCCGTAGAAAATTCGTTCAGGTAGCTGTGATCTGGCATGCGAGTCAAGTGACCAGCCCAGCGAATTCGATTCTTCATTAGTAGAGTGTGGATACTGGGCATGGACGCTCTTTCTAGGACTTCAATGTCTGTGATATTGTCTTGCCAGTTAATCTTCAATAGCTTCCTATAGCAGATTGTGTGGAAGTGGTTTAATTTCCTGGCGTGTCGCTGATAAACAATCCAGGTTTGACAAGCAGTGTGGATTCAACAGTATATATCGCTATAGCGGCTACTGCACTAATTATTAGTGATGTTTTTTATTTTTGCCCCGTTCGCTGGCCTTGAACATGAGTGTAGTCTACACACTACTACTACCATTAGTTGCTGCTGCTAGCGAGTGCACTGGGCTGATGTTTGCGTGTGTATTGGCCCCATTGCCAGTGTCCTTCGACATCAGATGAACTCACTCCAATTCCAATTCCAATTCCAATTTTCAAAACAAAAATTCTAAATTCGGTCTCGTTAAACCTGCTTCCTCAGCGTCGGTTATTGTTGAGATTCCGTGGTTTTTGTGGGTTAATTCACCCTGATTCTTGTCTTGTGCACTCTTACGAGTTGGTCCTGGCCCTGACGGGTTATATCGGCTTTTGTGTCTGTGATGTCAGCTGGGGGGGGGGGGGGGGGGGGGGGGGGTTGACGGCTGTCCTTTGTTCCCGTCTCTGGTGGTTTCTTTTGTTAATGAAAGCTCCTGGATTGTTTGGCTTGACAGGTTGCAGTCCTTATAAGGACTTTTTATTTGGTATTTTTGCCTCCAGTTCTGTGTAATGCCTGTAGAAGCTTTTCGATGTTATTTACCTTCTTAGCACTTTTTTCACTTTCGCGTTTAAGTTCTTGCTGTCTTTCGATTGCTTACTCTATGGTCAGCCACTGGGACGATCTCTCCGTCCTCTATATAGTACTCGATGCCGGTATCATAGTCATAGCGTATTTCAGGGTATTCTGTCGGTTTTCCCCTGAGTTTCTTCTTTTCTTTTGTTTCCTATCTCCTTATGTATTCCTTGTGCATGGGTCCCTCTAGCCTTGCCCGTTTCTTCTCTGCTTCTATGCACTCCTCCAAATCCTTCAAGGTAGGTTCCTTTGTAGGCTACTCCATGCCGTCGTCAGGCTCCTCATCTTGTTTTCTTCGGCTGTCTGGCGGGATAGTTGGTTTCACCTTGGGTGTTTCGAGCTGTCGTGGTTCGGCTGCTGGTTTTATCTTGCGGTTCCGGGCTCGTTTTTTTTTTTTTTTTTGGTGGGTTTCTTGCGGCTTCTCTGTGGTCTCTTGCTTGGCTTCTGTTGGTTTGTTTTGAATTAATTTCATTTCAGCTTTTAGCCGCTTTCTCCCTCCGCTTTTATGGTGCGTAGTATTTCTTCGTTTTCCTGCTTCAACACGGTCACATGTTCCACTTCTTACTTGATGTTTTGCTGGATCTCCTTTATTTCCGCCATTAGTTTCTCGTTGCCGCTGGTCGGAATCGGCGTCAGCAGTGTCTTGACTTGTTTCTTCAACTCGTCTATCTGCTTTTGCAGTTGATCTCTTTCAGCGTGTGACACACCCGTGGCTGTCTCGCCCCTCCGCATTGCTTCCCTGAATGGTGTCTTTGTGGTAATTGCGATCTTTAAGGCGTCTCTGTGTCTTTGGAGGTACGGACACCCCAAGTATCTTGCTCCATGTTTACCCAGGCAGTTGGCTCACTTTCGTTTGTTGTTGGGTGCTCGGAAGTGGCCAGCGGACACTCCTTGAAGGCGTGGTTATCGGCGCAGTACCGGCAGATTTCCGTCTTACTGCGACACATGCTGCTCTGCTGTGGCTCGCCCTCTGGCATCTGGAACATTGATTGACTCTTGGGATGAATCTCTCTGTCTGTTGTATTTTCTTGATGATTGATACTGTGGTCGGTATTTCGCTACTCTCCGTCGTCACCACTGCCAAGGTTGTAGGTATCTTGGAGTAGGTGAGGAGCCGCTCCGCCTTCATGAATCGGGTGTGGAGATTCTCTTCTCGTAGCTGCTTCAGGATTTCTTACGTATAATAGCTCCACATGGATACGCTTGATAACCCACTTGCTTGTCGGTGAGTCGGTATTTCCGACTCTGGTGTCTTTCTCCTTTCTCTGCTTCTCATTATTTTTGGCACTTATCTGTGGTGGACTGTCGACGGCCTCCCTCGTGGTGGCTTCAGTAATAGCTGTAGTTTAAGGTTCCTTGTTACAGCTCGCAGGCAGGCTCTCCACGTTCTTCTTCTTGTCAGTTCCTACGCTGCACATCTTGGATACCGCGTTCCTTTTGGTGTTCTTGCAACATACCATTTTCCCTCATATCAGGCTTCTTGACTTGTTCAGGCTACTTGTCTTGATAGCGCTCGCAAATGCGATGACGAAAAAAAAAGACGATGATGAACTCACTCCGACTTTTGAGATACTTATATTTACGTCGCAACGACAGACTAGAAGTCAAATGTTTAGTCCAACTGAACAGTGTAGGGGCTGAACCCGCTGCCCCGCCATCAGCGTCCCGGAAGTTTAAGAGCTAGCGATTATTCTGGCAGCTTTTACATCAGTGTTGTATAGTTGGTGTAACATCAATAGTATATAATTAGTGTTCCTACACTAATGGTATGTAATTGGTAGCGTGTCCCTTACAACACTGTTCAGCCTCATGTATTTAGATCTGCTGACCATTGCATTCGACACAACGATATTTGAATAGACATCAACTACCGCATGTATGGAAAGTTGTTCAATCTCAAGCTAAAACCAAAACTACCAGCAACACCGTCAGAGAGCTGATGTTTGCTGATGATTGCACTCTATATGCCAACTCAGAGGCAGACATCCAACACAACGTTTCAGGTTTCTTACTTAATGTATTGGCTGGCTGCATGTTATTTACTAGACAATTTTACGTTCGGCATCAGTGGCTTGGAGGTTAGTGACAGCAGCTTCACAATTCTCGGACATATCGACTCTAGAGTGAAATCAGCCGCTGGCAATTTTGAAGTATATCTCTATGAACTGAGCTCGGTAGTAAGCGCGTTGGCTTTTCAGAACACAAGGAAACACTAATGACATTGCCTTTTTTTTTGTTCGTACATCCTTTACAGGACATTGCTGTCAACATCAGCATCTTTCAGCTGATTGTTGATTTCTTGGCAAGATTGCGCACAGTAGTTTGCCATAGTTTTCTGAGCGACAGGCTCGCATACCCAGTAAGTTACCGACGCGGAGAGAACCGCTACTGATTCTCACACACAGCACGTTACTCACCAGAGTATACGGGATTACTGAGAAAGTCGTGTAAACACTAGACCAGGGAGACCGGCAATGATACTGCCTAGTAAATAAAAAAATCTAATAAATGCTACGATTGACTGCAACGCCCTACACTGGAGACGCAGCTAAATAATGTGATGAGTATAGTCGCTATAACATTGATGGTGTGTAATTAATGTTATGTGATTGATTGCGATTGTGGTAGTGGTTAATTTGATATGGTATTATCTCTAGTCAATTTAGTTAGTTCGTTAGTTATATGTTAGCAATCTTCCTTGCACCCCGACACGTCAATAGGTGCTCAGATCCTCACCCAACACATGCACAGCATCCATCGGATAATAGTGCTTGCTGTGTATTGTTTGATGACACCAATAATTTTTCCTATGTGTGTTTTGTTCCTGACCGTGCAAATTCTTACTCCCAAGTTTCTGACTCTAGACAACGATGTGGGATTCATTGGCGTCAAAGTCTTTCCCTCTCCACATCTCTTTAAGGGCATTAATAACATGGTCATGATCCATGGGCTGGTTTTCAGCAATGGATGTAGAATGTTCAAATTCTAGCCACTCTAAGAGGAGCTGTGTAAATTTTGGCACATTTTTTTTTTAAAGTGGCAGACTATACGCAGTTTGACACAATTATTTATATACAATAAAATATCGTATATAATACGCACTGGTGTATAATACGCACTGGTGTATAATACGCACTGGTGTATAATACGCACCCCTGTACAATACGCACTCCTGTACAATACGCACTCCTGTACAATACGCACTCGTGTACAATACGCACTGGTGTATAATAAGCATCCGTGTGTAATACTCACTCGGGTATAAATACGTCCTTAAGCACTCGGTATAATATGCATTCCGGTATAAGTATGAACTCGTGTATAAATCGCACCTGTTTTTTTTTTCCGCATATCCTTTTACAAGACATTGCAGTCAACACCAGCATTATTCAGCTGCTTTTGATGTCTTGGCAAGTTTTTACGTTCAGTACTTTACCATTGATTTTTGAACCACCGGCTCACATACCTCCGTAAGTAACCAGCGCGAACAACGTCCTTAACGCCTTTGCCAGGGAGACCGGCGCACCTGTTTTATCTGGAGAAAGAAAAAAGTAAAAAACTTGTGAAATTAGATATTAGGTTAGCAACGTTAACTTCAAGGTGCATCGATGGTGTAGTGGATAGACACTCGTCAACCGACCCGCTGTCATGGGCTCGTTCCGCAGATGGGTGAATTTGAGTTCTAATAAATTGATCTGAGCTCCGAGGTCCACCTAGCAAAATGGACCAAAATGGACCAGGAATGTCTTGGGAAGTACATCAGCCACCGAGTGCCGTTTGGTCTATAAAAATATGGGTCTAGCACCATATGCCCAATGCGGCTTTATGTGTGTTAAAGAGTCCTTTACGTATATTAACTTCACTACAAGAAGGAGTGGGGGGAGTCATGATAGCCGATATCTGCTTCAGATCAGGGACTTGGAAGTAGGAGAGCAAAGGGAAGTTGGCTACTGCATCTATAATGTCTGAGAGTTTGTGATGGCTAACAAAACAACAACTGAAGTCTCAGTTGTGGTGTGATAATTAATAATAATAATAATAATAATAATAATAATAATAATAATAATAATAATGAAGACGAAGAAGAAGAAGAAGAAGAAGAAGAAGAAGAAGAAGAAGAAGAAGAAGAAGAAGAAGAAGAAGAAGAAGAAGAAGAAGAAGAAGAAGAAGAAGAAGAAGAAGAAGAAAGACAGAAAGACAGAAAGACAGAAGCAGAAGAAGAAGAAGAAGAAGAAGAAGAAGAAGAAGAAGAAGAAGAAGAAGAAGAAGAAGAAGAAGAAGAAGAAGAAGAAGAAGAAGAAGAAGAAGAAGAAGAAGAAGAAGAAGAAGAAGAGAAGAAGAAGAAGAAGGTGATGAAGAAGAAGAAGAAGAAGAAGAAGAAGAAGAAGAAGAAGAAGAAGAAGAAGAAGAAGAAGAAGAAGAAGAAGAAGAAGAAGAAGAAGAAGAAGAAGAAAGAAAGAAAGAAAGAAAGAAAGAAAGAAAGAAAAAAGAAAAAAAGAAAGAAGAAGAAGAAGAAGGAAGAGGAGGAGAAGGAGGAGGAGAATTAGAAGAAGAAGAAGAAGAAGAAGAAGAAGAAGAAGAAGAAGAAGAAGAAGAAGAAGAAGAAGAAGAAGAAGAAGAAGAAGAAGAAGAAGAAGAAGAAGAAGAAGAAGAAAAAGAAACAGAAGAAAAATAAACAGAAGAAAAAGAAGCAGAAGAAGAAGAAGAAGAAGAAGAAGAAGAAGAAGAAGAAGAAGAAGAAGAAGAAGAAGAAGAAGAAGAAGAAGAAGAAGAAGAAGAAGAAGAAGAAGAAGAAGAAGAAGAAGAAGATCTTCAAGGAGAAAGAAGAGATGCTTAATAGCAAAACATTATTATGTCACATCTGCTAATTACCACCTCATGACATAGTCAATTACATTGTGTTCTTCTTCTTCAGCATTCCGAGCCATTGAGGTTCTTTGCTGCAGATACAAGCCGTCTCCATTCGTCTCTCTGGTTGACCTAGGTCTGTATGTATATTATCTCTCCACCGTCTTCTCTGGGTCTATGGTCATTTATTTCCTGAATGTAAGCGAGGTTTGTTTCCCTATTATCTTCCATTCTTTCTATATGCCCCAGCCATTGCAGTCTATTAGCACTCATGATACCAGTGATTAACGGGGATATTAATGTCTTTGCTGCGTCTTCTTCTCTTCCACTCTCCACTTTGTGTATCCCTAATGGACCCAAAGATGCGTCTTAAGACTTTGTTCTTAAAGGTTTGTAACAAGGCTTCGTCTCCTTTAGTTGTACTCCAGGTTTCAGAGCCATACAGCACAACTGGTCTAATCAGTGTTTTGTATATTGTGATCTTGGTGTTACGAGATAGCGCATTTGATTTTAGCAGATGTTGTAGTGCATAGTATATCTTATTTCCAGAGTTGATTCTAGCTTGTATTTCTTCCCTTATTATGTTGGAGCAGTTGAAGATTGTACCCAGGTATTTGTATGTTTCCGTTCTTTTAATGGTCATATTATCTATTTGTATGTGGCCAGAGTTTTTAGCCGTTCCTCCTCTTGAATTTGCCATATATTTTATCTTATCTTTGTTGATAACCAGCCCCATTTGTTTAGCTATTTCCTTTAAGTGAGTCAATATTTCCGATGTCTATTGTTCTTTCACCCATATAATATCTATATCCTCTGCATGAACCACGCAGTCTGGATGTTCCTCCAATAGCTCATTCCTCCTTACAACTTTCTCTAGAGACAGATTGAAAAGGAGCGGAGATAGTGCATCACCCTGTTTCAAGCCAGATGTTATTTGGAAAGGGTCTGATTTCATGCCTTTATATGTTACTATATTTTCTTCTTCTTTCGTTCGCTTGAAATACATCTATAACTGCAATGTTGTCTTCTGTATGAATCTAACAGTCTTTTTTAGTTCACTCAGCGGTCCATAGAGTTTATCTTCCACTATTGTCTCAGCGGTCCATAGAGTTTATCTTCCACTATTGTCTCTCTAGGCCAGAATAGTCGCCTGGATATGTTGTAGTTTGGGCAGTCTTGGAGTATGTGCTCTGCTGTCTGCGGCGCCAAACCACATGTGCACATGGCTGAGTCACCAATCTTTAATTTTGTATACATGTGGTTGCGCAATCTGTTGTGTCCTGTTCTAAGGCGCAGAATAATGACTTGTTCTGGTCTGTCCATGACGTGGTAGTCGTCTTGAGCACGTTTTGGTGGCTTTCTGACTGATTTGATCATTCTTTTCTTTTGGTGGTATATAATGGGCAATCAGGCTGTTCCTCTTTTGCTCCTTCCTTAGACAATTGATCAGCTCTTTCGTTTTCGAGTACTCCACTATATTATAAGTAGCTTCCATGCATAGTCTGGCCATGTTGATTAACTTCCTTGGTATTCCAAATTCCTGCATGGCATTTCATAGACAATTCCTATGGACACTATCGTAAGCCTTTTTAAAATCCACAAAAATGTTATGGAGATCTCTTTTATATTCCCAATTTTTCTCGGCCTATTTTTTCTTTGTCGTAAGATAAATGTCTGATCTATTGTTGATCTGTTTTGTCTGAAACCCGCCTGGTAGTCATCTAATGTCTTCTGAATATGGTTTTAGTCTATTTAGTAATACCGCGGATAGTATCTTATAGCTTGTGGACAGGAGTGATGTTCCTCTATAATTTTCACATTGGAACTTGTCTCCTTTCTTAAAGATAGGTATCAATAATGACTCTTTCCAGTCATGGGGTAATTCTTCTGTCCTCCAGATTGTTATTATTAGTTCGTATAGCTTTAGATGTAATGCATGGCCACCTGCCTTTATAAATTCAGCAGCAATTCCATCAGTCTCAGTTGCCTTATTGTTTTTAAGTCGTGTTATTATATATAGGATTTCTTTAAAAAACAGGTTCTGCAATTTGTGGTTCACACGTTAGAACCACTTCCTTTGGGACAGTGTTACTTGGAGCTTCACAATTTAGTAATTCAACAAAGTATTCTTTCCATGTGTTACACATTTCCTCATTGGTATTTATCATATTCCAATTTTTGTCTTTTAAACCATATATGTTGTGTTGGTGCCCTCGTTTCATTGACTTCAGTTCTTTAAAAAACTTTCTGGATTCGTTTTTCTGGTGATTAGTTTCCATATCTTTGATTATATTGCTCATATATTCTCGCTTCTGCTGCCGAACTATTTTTGTAGCCTCTTTACATTCAGTTCTATATTGCTCTTCATTTTGGATGTTGTTGATGTCATTTAACCACAACTGTCTGGCATTCTTTTTCCTAATGACTGCTTCTTCACATTTTTGATTGAACCATCTGTTCTTTCTATGCGTGGTTAACACACCGAGACATTCTTCTGCGATAGTTTGAATTGTATTCTTGATGTTCATCCAAGTTTGGTCAACGCTTTCCTCCAACGGGTTTTGTAGAATTTCAAGTTTACATTTTATTTCATCTGCAAATTTCTCTTTGACTGTACTTTCTTTTAATTTTTTCTCTGTTATTGTTTTGCATAGAAAGCTCTCTTAAGTTTTATTTTAAATTTTGCTCCAACGAGGAATTCGTCTCTGTGGCACTCAGCTCCTCTATAACTTATAACTTGTTGTATGTTTGATGCATTTTTGTTGTTAATTAAGATGAGATCTATTTGATTATAGGTTCTCAGGGTCACATGATTTCCAAGTTTGTTTATGTATATCCTTTCTTTGCAGTCTGGTACTGCTGATCTGCAGTCCTTTGGCTTCTGCTAGGTTGATGACTCTCCATCCATTGTCATTTGAAGTTGTATGTAGGATTTCCTTACCGGCAACTTTTTTATGAGTTTGCTCTCGGCCGATTTTTGCGTTGATGTCTCCCAGCACAATCAGGATGTCCTATTTGGGGGTTTCTTCTATGACATCTTCCAGATCATTATAAAAGTCTTCTTTAATATCATCTTCTTTATCTTCAGTAGGTGCATGTACATTAATCATCGTTATATTTTTCCATTTACCTTTTATTCGTAATTTACTAATCCCGTCATTAACAGCTTTAAAGTTTAGAACGTTCCCCCATAACTATTTTTTGATGACAAATCATGTTCCTAATTCATGTTTATTTTGGGTGTTTCCTCCATATATTACAATCATTCCATTTTGCTCTAAAGTACCCTCTCCTGGCCACCTTATTTTTTGAATTGCTGTTATATCCATTTGATATTCAACCAGCTCCCGGGTTAGTTCTTCGGCCGCTCCAGCTCGACATAATGACCGTACATTCCATGTTCCAAATCTCAAAAGTCCTTTAACGTTCCAAGGTGGTTGTCCAAATAAGCCAGTCCGAATTCGAGGCTTATTTATCTGTTTCATAACAAAATAGTTTTTACAAAGGTGGGGATGTTAACCCCACGCTTCAGCCTCCAACCTGGAAGACTAGGGTGTTTCTCTCTGTCTGTTCTCTACCCTTTGACCTGTCCGGCTTGGAAGGCCGTGCTGGTAGCTACGCTACCGCCTGCATAGCTCTCAGGGTCATTGAGAAACTCAAGCTCCCCCACCACGCCATGGTGTAAACACCATCGGGGGAGCAATTACCTTGTGTGCTGTTTGAAAATGCCTCCCATCTGTAGAATGTAATAACTGAAGCTGTATGTGCATATATGTAACATAATCCAGAAGAGGGGCATCGAAGAATATCGTGACACTTGGAAAGATCAGTGGGAGGAAAAAATATAGGCAGAGGCAGATCAAGAGAAATGCTGATGGATGTTCTGAATCGGTGGCGTAATGCGATAGTTTCCACTGACCACCATGGATCCAGATTTGTGGAACGATATTAACGCCTACGCCAGCTGGCTAGACACATAATGATGATGAGGGACATAATCAGTACGCAGACACTGTGACATCTTCAGTAAGTGATAGCCGCAACACGGAAATGGGTCTGTGGTATGTAATGGCTATGCAATGCTCTAATTGTACTGTGATATGGGTATGTCATTTCTTCAGTGTTTGATTGCTTTCATATGATTTTTCCCTCGTATTCTGTGATTGTGATAATGTTGCGTTTCTGATATGTTATGGTTGTGATAAGCTATGTCTCCGATATATTATGTTTTTGACAAGTGTCATAATCTCCCCTGTAGATGTGCCGCGGCGTCGTTAACGGTGCCAGGCGAATATCATTTACCTATCCACAGGTTCGCCTATGAGCGGGACTAACCAGACAGCGGTCAAGCCAGTACATACGTGACGCACGAAGATCACACAAGGGCACAATCCCACATGGCAAGTGCTCAGAGCAAGAAACGGCAGACAGGCTTGGGATTGTCGGACAGTACGGACGGGTTTGAGAGACGCTCGTATGACTGATGTGTCTGAATGCCGATTGATAGTAACTCTTGTGAGAGGATAGGAGACTGTGCGGCTGTGGTATAGGTCTGTGAGTGTATCCAGTGTATTGATTCATTGACTAATTGTATTGTAGTATCGATATAGTAATGGCGAGATGCCTGATCTGATTGTGTTGCGTGAGAAGTGTAAATAAAGTGTTTAACTTAGTGTTGCAGTGTGTCACGTCGAGTCATTCTGTGATTGTGTTTGTCTCACATGTGTTAAGTCACACGAGCCTTAAGTATTGTTAAATGTAAGAACCTGACATGTGTGAACGTGGGGAATCGTCCGTTCACACATGTCAGGTTCTTACATTTAACAATACTTAAGGCTCGTGTGACCTAACACATGTGACACAAACACAATCACAGAATGACTCGACGTGACACACTGCAACACTAAGTTAAACACTTTATTTACACTTCTCACGCAACACAATCAGATCAGGCATCTCGCCATTACTATATCGATACTACAATACAATTAGTCAATGAATCAATACACTGGATACACTCACAGACCTATACCACAGCCGCACAGTCTCCTATCCTCTCACAAGAGTTACTATCAATCGGCATTCAGACACATCAGTCATACGAGCGTCTCTCAAACCCGTCCGTACTGTCCGACAATCCCAAGCCTGTCTGCCGTTTCTTGCTCTGAGCACTTGCCATGTGGGATTGTGCCCTTGTGTGATCTTCGTGCGTCACGTATGTACTGGCTTGACCGCTGTCTGGTTAGTCCCGCTCACAGGCGAACCTGTGGATAGGTAAATGGTATTCGCCTGGCGCCGTTAACGACGCCGCGGCACATCTACAGGGGAGATTATGACACTGTGACGTCTCTTATACTCGTAATAATATTTTGGTCATAAGACATACATTTGCTAACATACAGGTGTTCTTTTTCTATGAATTATAAAAGTAATAAACAAACATTATACCTGTCAAATGCTCTGTGTTAGAGTTTGACTTGCGTGTCTATGTATGAATGGATAACAAACATACATTTCTCTTCTTCTTGTACCCGTTACCCTCCACCCACTGGGACTTAGTGCCTTAACTCACTCACTCCATACCCTTAGCTATGCCATGCAGCTCTGATCATGCCCTCCCCAAATTGTTCATTTCTGTTTCCACCTCACTCCTCTGTGTCTTATGTCTTTCTCTGTTTCCACCACACTCCTCCGTGTGCTTTATGTCTTCCTCTGTTTCTTTTGCTCTGTGGGGTCCAGACAAGGACTTTTCCAGTAACACTATATTCAGGTTTGCTCAGTGTGTGTCCTACCCAGCGCTAGCGTTTGTTTCTCACCTCCTGTTTCACTGGGATTTATTTAGTTCTCTCCATGAGCTCTACATTGGTGATTCTATCATACCATTTTCTTCCTTCTGGCTTGCGCAGGCATCAATTAGTGAATTTTTATATTTTATTTGTATTTTTTTCGTTGTTCTCCTTCTTTCTAATCCACACAGTATTACTGATTTAACATTAGAATTGAATATTCTAAGTTTTGTGCTAAGTTTAATTTTGTTGACTTCAACACATTTCCTATCGCTATAAATGTTTCTCTAGCCTTCCTTCTGTATTCTTATGTCTTCAGCTGTTTTAGCCTTTTTGCCTACTTTGCTAGCTAAACAGGTGTTTGAGTTCGTCTCTTGAAGTGAAATTTCACCAGTGAAGATCAGATTATCATTTGCGTGATTTATTATCTGTATCCTACCCCTGTGGATGTTTAAACCGTATTATTAGATACGGAGTTCGAGCTTTGTGCGAAGCTTTCGGCCGCTCGGGCTGCGGAAAGAGACTGAGCCATATGGAATAAAACCAGATGCATTGAAATCGATCCTATCGACTTCTTTAAGCGACCATAAAATTTTTTTTTAAAAACATATATCTGATTCCGTCTAAAGCATGCATCAGACCTTTCAGAAGCTCTGTGGTAGTTTGACTTGCGTGTCTGTGTGTGAGTGAACGACACCGTGAGATCCACTGATGTTACACACAATAAAAAATCTCCCCGGAAAAACAGCAGACAAAGTAGATCAATACATAGTCCCAATTTCAAAATTAGAATACCTATCCACAAACGAATATTTACAGCACGTGTGATTTGGATATAAATACGCCTTGGGTCTCCCAGAAGCTACAGATTTTTTGCACTGAGATTCCCCTTGTATGATCTGTGGGAGGAGACAGGGGCGCTTATGAAGATATCCGTGTGAAATAAGCTGCTATCTTTCATCTAAACAACAACAACAACAACAACAACAACAACGACAAAAAAAAAAACAACCCAAAAAAAAAAAAAGGACAACAACATCAAAAAAAACAAAAAAAAAAAAAAAAAAAAAAAAAAAAAAAAAAAAACAACAACAACAACAACAACACACACACACAAACCTAGGCCCTAATCTTGTTGGTGTGTTATATTTAACCTTCATCAAAAGGATTGCTTAACCTTCATCAAAAGGATTGCAAGGACAAGCAGATCTACCTCCTTGAACTAGTTTTTATCCCTCATGGCTAGGTCTCTTTCGACAGAGCGGCTTGCCGAAAGTGTTGCATAGATCATGAGATCCTTAGCTTCAGCGACGACCCCCAAGGGTCTCCCAGAAGATTACACTCGTGAACCTAATGTCAGAGTCCAAAAACGAACCCACATGCTTCGGAAAACGAGACATGCAGCTTAACCACTTCGCTACGGAGACCCGAATAACTGTACTGTTGTATGCACGCAAAGCATGGACAGTAAGTAGACACACTAAGAAACATATGGCAGTGGACATGTGCTTTCCGGGGAAATTGCAAAGACGGACAGAAAAACCAATGAGACAGTATTTCAAGTAACAAATGACAACCATACATTGATTCGAAAAACTAGGCGTCAAAGTTGGTCACCTCACATGATCATCAGAGTCCTTTGTCTCGATTATTCCATAAGACTAGACCATCCAGTAATTGATCTCCTAGCCGATACCTTGCTTTTCCCCCTGTCGAAGTTAGCAGTTGTCACTAAGTTTTCAAAGTTTTCAAGTTTAACGCTTTTCAAAACATTCCCAGAATATCGTGACAGGAATACCCTGACAGAGATAGAAGTTCTTGCAAGAGCAGAAGGCACACGTGGAAGCAAGTCCTAGACAGAACATCGAGAAGACTTCCTAGGTGTCACATGACGTTCTTGATGATAATATCACGAAGTTCTTACGATGATATGTTCGTGATATGGTCGTGTGATGGTCGTTGTTTAGGTAACGATACTCCTGGAGTGTCAATTGAGCTATCTAACTGTCTTGCAATATAACTCACCCCCGCAGTGCACATTCACCAGTCATTAAACAAGATTCAGTTGGCGCACATAATCCTTTATTACAGAAATAACACATACCCACGGACAAACGGAACATGTTTATAAATCCAGAACACAATGTAATTCACCGAAGAGATATATATTCCTCACAACTCTACACGCACACATCAATGCCTTCTCATGGCCTGCTGAATCTCAAATTCATAGACATTTAGTCCAGCTACTATCCACGGCTGGATCTCACACAATACGACCCACCCACTTGGTCGGAGCCTCTGCTCACTATGTAACCCACTCTGGGTTTTAGGACTGCATTCACAGCTCGGAGAATCACACAACACAGTTCTCCGTCGATTACCGACTCCTTCGGTATCTAAAACTCAACTCCCCCGTCAATCTTTGTCTCTGTCTCTTTAAACCATTCTATGCCCTCACAATGCCTCCCACACAACACACACAAACGCTATCTCATCGCTCCCTGTCTGCCCCTTCTTGCAGCCCCTCTGCCTTACACCCTTCCCCGTTTATCTCCTTATATTTTCTTTCCGGTGAATGCCCTTTCACCTCGTGAACTGTTTATATTGTACGGCCACTCACCTTAATGCCAATGAACACAGGCATGTGTCACTACCCCACCCTCAAAAGAAAACATCGTTTTCAAATGTTGGGAGACTAAAACATATTAAATATGTGACCCAGACACATTGCCTGGGTAGTCGTAAGTATAAATCCAACTTACTCTAGCTACCACCCTAAATAATACATCAAATGCTCATAGTATACTCCCATATTCCCCACACATCAATACATCCAACTTTCTATCTTGTGTAACAATGCATGATCTAATACATCACATAATAATAATACATCATAAGAAACATCATATCTGTGTATGGGCAGGTCTATTAACATCCTCAAAAAGACACAAGCTATTTGTGTACCGACCCTATATCAGGTGGTTCTTTTCTTGCCTCAAACCTCCACCTATGATTCCTGTCGATGCTGTGTCTACCCTTCATATGTCCATGCCTCATGTTTCCTATATCTTTAACACATCTGTTTGCTAATCCTGGTTCAGTGATGTCGTTAACACTCTTTTGAACTGCGTTAACATTGCTATCTGCATATTGTACTGTTACACTGGAGTCTCTGTTTAGTCTGACCTCTTTATTAAATCCTGGCCAATATACCTGGCATCCTGCTCTATGCTGCTTCCGCCTTACTCCTATGTGCCCTGAACAAGCCCTATCCTGAGCTGTTCTAGTATATCGGTCTCTATGTGCTAACGGTAATCCTACTTGCCCACATGCAGTTCTGCCATCTGAAAACCTGCGAGTGAGAACATTATTCTTCCTTCCAAAGCACCATCTACCCTTCTTTGATTGCCTATGTCTCACTTTACCACACCCTTGGAAACATTTGTTTATCGTATCATCTTGTCTCTGGGAGTCACTAACGCTATGTTTGAGATCCATTATCACCTGCTCAGCTGTACTATCATTGTCCTCTGTGTCTACTTCAAGTGCCCCTTTTTCTTCAGCTATACTCTCTAATTTAGGTTTTCTTTTAGTAACTACCCCGTTACTACTTACACTATGTATCTGGTCCTAATAAACTACTTCTTCTTCTGTACAATTTTTAACTCCTAGCACGTTTCCGATGATCAAATCTGCCACTGGTGAGTCTAGAACACACGCTACCACTCTTCCTAAGATATATGGTGTTTTCACTGTTATCACGGCTAATGGGTAGAATTCTACTGTCCCATTAAATGTTATGGATTTAATCTTTTCCCCTGTGTAATCCGAGGGATGAACTAAACTCTTTCTAACTCCGATGGACGTACATCCGGAATCCCTAATTGTTAACGCTGGCCTATCATTAACAAATCCATGGTGCATCTTCAGACTTCCTCCCTCATGAACTGCTGATCCTGCTTTCACTGTATGACCACACACTAAGACCGGCTGACCGTCTTTTTCAAAAAGAGGTTTGCACCCACTACAATCTTCATTGTTGATAGTCTCTATCACTTGTGCTGCATTTGAGTGCTCTGTTTCTCTCATCCTACATTGATGGTTGACGTGCTCCTTTTTGCCACATTTGAAACAGATGATCTCCCTCCTTACGTTACTCGTTGGCTCACTGGATGGTTGTACATCACACTGTGCTGCCTTGTGTCTCCAGCTCCCACAATTCCAGCATCCGGCATAACTATTTGGATGCCTCTGGAAATTTCCCCTTTTGTATGGGTACCGTCCTGCTCTACTAAAATGGTTGCCACGGAAACCATTATCTTGAAGTTCTTGCTGCTCACCTTTTTGTGCTGACTCCACACTTTTCGCCCTTGGTCTGATGACTGGATTCTGGTCCTGTTTAGTGTACGCTGCACAGACTATTTCCTCACTCATTTCTCTACCAATAGAACTGTTTGGATGTGCAGTCATGTAGTTTTGCCCTAACTGTGACATTGTGTCTATGTCCTTTGGCTTACGTTCCTCAAAGAAAGCTACTAAGTTTGTATAACATGATGATAAAACTTTGTCTCTTAACACTAAATCCACTAATTTATTATAATCTTTCCCTACTTCTGAAAGCTCCATCCATTTGTTAAATGTATTCTTTACTGTGTTAACAAAATCTGTGAAATCTTGATTTGTCTCTGGCCCTAATTGTCTAAACTTTGTTCTATATCCATGCTCAGTTAGTTGGAACTTCGTAAGCAACCGTTGACTGCAAAATAGTGTAGTTGTTTCTTTCTTCCACAGGTAAATTAAACATGGTATCTAGGGCCTTACCCGTTAAATATTCGCCCAGCCGCATCGCATATTCTGCTTCCGGGATGCCTAGAGTTTTCACAGATGATTCGAATCTCGAAAGATAGGCCTCAAGGTTGTCCCGGTCCGTAAAATATAGCAGTTTTAGTCTCTGTGACGACTGTGAAGGTCTTCTGCTTTCCTCACTTTGACCTTTTGATGATAGTTCTAATTTTCTGAGAGCAATTTCAGCTTCCATCTTAATCTTCTCTTTCTCAATTTCCATTTTCATTTGTGTCTCTTCCTGTAGACGCTTGTTTTCCATTTCAGCTAGTTTTACTTGTGTCTCTTTCTCTTCATATAGACGCTTTGCCTCGCGTTCATTATGCCTCTCCTCTCTTTCCGCCTGTTTTTGTTCTTTTGCTTGTGCATACTCCTGTAACTCTTCACCTTTCAGGCCTATTCGTTCACCTGCTTCAATATATTCCATTACAGTAGGCATCTTGTACTTGTGGACACGTTGCTGTTTGTCAGCCAACTATAAATGTGACGACTCTGCTGTTAGTCTTTGTGTCACTTCCCTAAGTACACCACAACTTCCTGTGTACGTAAATTCGTAGTGCTAAAATATCACTCTGTACTCACCCAGTCACTCTATAAGCACTAGGTAGTGAGGGGGAAGTATCACCTATACTCCCTCGCATATATATCTATGACCACAAGTTCGTAAAGTCCCTGGAAATATTGTTAAACATACATCTAAATACATATACAAACAAATGGATGACAACAGCAAGTGGTGCCCATAAAAGGCTAGACGCATAGGCTAGTGACACGCATACAGATGATTACATAGAAATAAAAACCACTAACATTGACATGCCCATGTAAAAACACAACTGTGCGCGTAATATATAAATATAAACTGACACCGACCACTAGACAGTAGAAATGACGAAAGATCACAATAATCACATATATCCGACCACAACAAATATCATATGTAAATATAACGAAAAGAAGAAAGAGAAAGGGAAAAAAATTATAGCATAAAAATATACACAAATCTGACGTCAGACAACTCGGCTCTAGATATTGGTTAGGACTATTCCAATGCCACTGCACGACACGCTAACTCATTAACGTTTTCTTTACAAACCAATATCTTAAGCACCAGAAATACCCACGTTTCACAAGGCCTATCCTGATGTAGATAGAGATCGCAAAAATTGCTTATCAACAACTACATGTAATAACATATATATATATATATATATATATATATATATATATATATATATATATATATATATATATATATATATATATATATATATATACACACAAATGATAACGACAGTTAAGACGATGAGAGAGCAAACAAAATGTCCAACAGGTTGGCCGACAAATATGTGCCTATTAATGATAATCCGTCGCCACAAGTTCGTTTTTTAATAATTTTTCACAATATGCTGGGAATGTATATTGGTAAATGTTCCGAAATGTCTACGATATTCCAAATTTGCTGCGTGGTGACTTAATTTTACGTGGTGATCACAAGTTCCAACTGTTGACAAAAGTTGAAGATGATAGTGATATCCAAACTGTTCTGTCTCGACACAGTCCGTAACGTTATTGTACTTTCATCTGGACGTGGTGATACCAGAGTAATAATCCAAACGTCTTTATCCTATCGTTGTGGAGATGGTCCGTAGTTGTATCAATTATGTGATAGATTTACTGTTAAAGACAAAGTTCAACACAAAAAGACCTCAACTGTCCGCTGCTTTAACTGTGTAGAGTCAGTTCTTTTTCGGTAACTGTATGCCACCCAGCCTGCGGTGATGACATGTCATCCTTCGTTGTAACAATGATTGCTCATGACAGAGCAATGATAACGATAGTAGAACAGTTCAACAAAGACGAAACATAAAATCTGGCTTTCTTTCAAAACACCTTGTTTATCCAGATCTCCTGTGGAAAATTTTTAGTAAATGTCCACTGTCCCTGACCTTGACCTTCGCAGTCAACCTCAGTCAGTACCTCCGTCTGTACATCAGTACATCTTTATCACAATCAGTGGAAAAATCCTCCGTAAATATTTCCACACAACCTTCTCAGCCCCACTCCGGCTGCTCTTTTAACTCCGTGGAAAGTCACACTTAATCTGTCTGTAAAATGCCCGGAAACTTTTCCGTTATACACAAACACTTTCCACTTCTGCCCCCGCACCTGTGGTAGGGGTACCGTTACTACCCACTTCTGTCACCCTTTCCCGGTGACTCAGCGACTGTCAATTTTCTCTTACCTCTCCCCGTCCCGAGAGAGTTTATTGTCGCCTTGCGACCACACAGTGCGCTTGCCTTCGCACACACACCAAATGTCCCACCACACACAGGACTTCTCAACGAAATTGCTCACTGTCTTAAATCTTTGGTTCAATCCTGTCTTTATCACCGACAGCAACAATGTCCAACTGTGATGCTCCGCTCTTGTCGCAAACACTGTTTTGTTCACTTGTTCACGCGACTTTTACCTGTGCTCGGTGTTTGTGCCTAGTGACCAACCCCCGTCACCACACACTCTTCGTCGATCTGTGCCGTGTCTTCTCCTGGCGCCCCGCCTCGTCTGTTTACGTGTGCTGACCGCCGTTAATTTACCTGTAGTGTGACCTTCACGTAAACCGTCTGCTAGCTTGCGTGTTTACTCCCGTCTGTCTGTGTGAATTATCTGGCGCACACACCGAAGAGTTCACATTAATTTCTTTAAGCAATAATATCCAATTTGTCAAGGGTTTGTTAGTTTGATGGAACGAAGTCACCAGATAATAACTCCTCTCTCAGCGAAGAGCCCACAGATATCTCAGGATGACAACAATGCCTATAATGCAATGGGTTTCTTGAAAGGACGAGCCATCCAGATAACTCAATATTGCACGGTGTTCCTTAACCGAATGTAGCTGTCAGTACTGTCAGAAACTCTTTACCAAGCGACGAGCTCCCAGATGTCACATGACGTTCTTGATGATAATATCACGAAGTTCTTACGATGATATGTTCGTGATATGGTCGTGTGATAGGTCGTTGTCTAGGTAACGATACTCCTGGAGTGTCAATTGAGCTATCTAACTGTCTTGTAATATAACTCACCCCCGCAGTGCACATTCACCAGTCATTAAACAAGATTCAGTTGGCGCACATAATCCTTTATTACAGAAATAACACATACCCACGGACAAACGGAACATGTTTATAAATCCAGAACACAATGTAATTCACCGAAGAGATATATATTCCTCACAACTCTACACGCACACATCAATGCCTTCTCATGGCCTGCTGAATCTCAAATTCATAGACATTTAGTCCAGCTACTATCCACGGCTGGATCTCACACAATACGACCCACCCACTGGGTCGGAGCCTCTGCTCACTATGTAACCCACTCTGGATTTTAGGACTGCATTCACAGCTCGGAGAATCACACAACACAGTTCTCCGTCGACTACCGACTCCTTCGGTATCTAAAACTCAACTCCCCCGTCAATCTTTGTCTCTGTCTCCTTAAACCATTCTATGCCCTCACAATGCCTCCCACACAACTCACACAAACGCTATCTCATCGCTCCCTGTCTGCCCCTTCTTGCAGCCCCTCTGCCTTACACCTTTCCCCGTTTATCTCCTTATATTTTCTTTCCGGTGAATGCCCTTTCACCTCGTGAACTGTTTATATTGTACGGCTACTCACCTTAATGCCAATGAACACAGGCATGTGTCACTAGGTAACGAAAGAAAAGCGAAGCCAGATCTGTGAGGCATCGAAATGATGCAGGAAAATAAAACTGTCGCTTTGCGTTTATACAAATCCTCACAATTCTTTTCCGTATACTAGGGGGAAGCAAAGAATAGGGAAGCAAAGAATAGTATACTTCAGTTAGCCTACTATGCTTAAGAGGCCACCACATAGGGTTGATGTGAGGTTGGCTTCTCATCCCATAGAAAGCTGAAGCTGCAATATTCAACCACCCATGCTCAAGTCTACAAGAGCCTTGGATGAGTTGGTTGATGGCCTATGTTTCATTGAAAGATTACATGCAGAAGATGAAAAGACACAAATATTTTGTTGCTTTATTGTGTTGTGTTGACGTTCACTTTTATTAGTGCTACATAGAACAATTACTTGTGTATGGAGTCAAATGTAAAGAAAACCATAAAACGATCAAGTACCACAAGAAACAGCTGAAAATTGTCCGCTGATTAGAGACATTAAACGTAGACAGTCAAGATTTTTTGGTCACCTTCATCATCATCATCAAGTGCCGTGCCGGCTGGCGTAGGCGTTCATGGCTCTCCACAGATCTCGGATCTTTGGTGTTCTGAATCAACTCTGCTGATGATATTCCTCCATGCCACCGTCGCAATCCGTCCAGCATCATTTCTCTTGGTCTGCCTCTGCCTCTCTTCCCCTCGATCTTTCCAGTTGTCACGATGTTCTCCAATGCCTCTCTTCTCATCACATGACCAAAGAAAGCTGTTTGTCTCTTTCTTATTGTTATATATAGTGTTCTAGTTCATTAGCCTCTTTCAGGCAATCGTTGTTAGTTACTCTGGCAGTCCAAGGAATTCGCAACATTCGTCTTAAAAACCACATCTCTGTTGCTTCTAAGTTCTTCCTAATTTGTTCATTTACATTCCAGGATTCGCTGCCATACAGCACAATTGGTTCTATATAGCATTTCAGCACTCTCTTTCTTACATTCAGTGATAGTGACTTATTGCATAAGATACTCTTCATTTTCTGAAATGCTGTCTTTGCCTGCCCTATTCTGCTCTTAATCTCTGTTGTACATCTTCCATCTGATGTTATAAGTGCTACCAGGTATTTAAAATTATCCACTTGGTTGAGAATTTCCCCTTCTATTTCTATGTCACATTTTGGTGTCCCCATTTTCTTTGATATCACCATTGTTACTGTTTTCTTGATATTCAAGGAGAGTCCTTTCTGTGCACTCTCTGATACTACAATGTCCAATAATTGTTTGGCCGTCTTATGAGAAGAAATAAACTGGAAACATTTGTGATTACTGGCAAGATTGGTGGGGAAAGAGCAAACGGAAAGCAGTGAGATAAACACAAGCGTATTAAAATTTATTGAACGGACAAGGGAACAGACAAGTCTATACAAGAAGAACTTAGTGTGAAGAAGAATGGTTGTTAAAATAAACAAAATCGAGGGAAATAAAATGTTTTGGCCAAATAAAATGACATAAACATTTGTAACAGATAACTGTGGAGGAAGGTGCACCGGGGAAACGGAGAAGACGATGATCACAGCGTAGATAAAATCAAGACGTGATAGATAATTTGCAAATAATGAAAGAACGAACGAATAGAACATATTTAAAAAAAAAGTTAAGTACGTGTAACTCATGCGAACAAATGAGAGATATTAAACTCAGACACCGTGTTTATACCTCCCAACAATCCACAATACAGCAAACGTAAATCACATGGATAAAATTCAATGATTATACGAAACAAAAGATGAAAATAAGTTATACCACGACACAACGAATCGACGTTTCGATCATACTAATCTTTATCGGGGACAATACAAACAGATCTAAAGAAAAACATTAAATTATAAAATTAATAAAATTAATACCTTAACAGAAAAACGTATAGGTATGAAACTTCGCTAGGCCATTACAAATACTTCGTTTCTAGGAGAACACTTTACTTTCAAAGGGTTCAGAATTGGGCTCGCAAGTCCGTCTAACATTCTGCGTTTCTTATCTTTATCCTTCAGACATTATTCCATCTATTCATCACATATGAGGCTATCTGAGAACAATAACAACAATATCAATTTATACATTAAAAAGACATGGGCAATGCGCAAAAACAGTTACAAAACCAGGACATCAGCCTTGTGATAGAGAGAACATATTCAAAAGACTGTTATAGAGCCTCACATGTGCACAGGCACGCCACCTGATGATGATGCTTTTAAACCATTACTGCTAAAGCCATGTTTGAAGTGTTACATAGAACCTGTCCTCGTGTATGGATGTGAAGCGTGGACAATGAGCAGACAAGCTGAAAAATATCTGATGGCTGTGGAAATGTGGTTTCTATTGAAACTGCAAAGAACACCTTGGAGATTCAGAAAAACTAATGACCAAATCCTATAAGAAATAAACGAAGATCGTAAACTGATTAGAGAAATTAGACTTTAGTCACATTGTTTGGACACGTTATAAGAAGAAATAAATGGGAGAACTTGATGACAACTGGCAAGATTGAGGGGGAAAGAACCAGAGGAAGGCAGAGAAGTAAATACCTAGATGGCTTGACCACGTGATATGATCGAGACAAGAACATTGAGCTGATCCAAGACTGGTGATCGTGTGAGATGGTGAAACATGACCGCCATAGCTTATCGGCATGGCACATGATGATGATAAACGTGTATATAAAAACAAGGGATTGCACTTTTAAATACCTTGATGCGTACTTGAAATATGGTCTTCTTCTTCGCCCGGTTCTTCTTCTCTTCCTCCATTTACCGCAGGAAAGTGTTTGGGGGGGGGGGGAGGGGGGGAGGGGGGGGGGAAGACGTACAGATCAGTAATGCTCTCTTTCTAATGCTGTATTATATATATATATATATACGTTGTACTCAATACTATGCCGGCTGCCATGGTTTCCTCAATCATTTCTGGTACCGGATGTCGACTTGGCCAAATGGATAAGAACGCTCGTTCTGAAACTCCCGATGTCCTGATGCCGAGGTATCAACAAATGCCTGTCAGCTACCTCAAGTCAGAGTCTGTTCTCCTGAAGGCGAAGGGACACTGGTAATTAAATGTTTGCATATCCTTTACAGGACATCGCTGTCAACATCAGCATCTTTCAGCTGGTTGTTGATTTCTTGGCAAGATTACGCTCAGTAGTTTGCCATTGCTTTCTGAGCGGCCGGCTCACATACCCCGTAAATTACCGACGCGATTCGAACCACTGCTGATTCTCACCGTCGTCACGTTACTTACGAGAGTATACGAGATTACGGAGAAAAGTTGCTAACCTCTAGGCCAGGAAGCCTGGCACACTGGTAATAGGGACAGCTAATCCACACGCAAAAAGCAGCCCAGTATACTAGACACAGTAGCACGCCTATGGACTAGGCTTGAGTTCAAAGCGTGCAAACACCAAACACAACATTTATGCTACCGATTTTAAACTGCGTTGAAATGACTATAACTAAAGAAGAACAAACAACAACAATTCACCTAAACGAACATCCCTTGAAACAAGTAAAGAGTTTCTAGTACCTGGGAAGTATGATATCATCAAATGGCAGATCATTAGACGAGATCGAAAATAGGTGCAATAAGGTAAATCAACTCATTGGACAAATGGCACCAATACTAAAGAGCAAACATGTATCAATAACTACTAAGAAAGCACTTTACAACACAATCTTCCTGCCAACTCTATGTTACCAATGCCAAACCTTGACAATGACAGAAAAAGAGAAAAGAAAAATCACAACAACAGAAATGAGGTTCCTGAGAAGAATACTCAATGTATCAAGAAGAGATAAGATCAGAAATGAAGAAATCAGGACTAAAGTGGGGGTTAAAGCAGCACTAGATTTTATTAGAAAGCAGCAAGTCAAATGGTTCGGCCATGCAAGTAGGTTACCAGTCAACAGCATACCACAACGAGCAATGATGTACAGACCAGATGGAATCAGAAGAAGAGGCAGACCACGTAAACGTTGGACGGAGGGAATAGCAGAGTCCTTGGGAATACCGATATATGAAGCCCATAATCGGGCACTCTCACGAAGTTTATACTTCACCTCGACACCGCAAGGTACAAGAGGAACATGATGAGATGAGATGAGATGAGATGAACATGCAGTCCACGTAAATTAAACAGGAAATTCCTCCTCCATAGGAATTTGGTCATGCTACTACTGTGCTGGCAGGTAAACAGAAACATTTCTAAAAACAAGCCTTTAGACGGACGGACGGACGGACGTCGGACGGACGGACGGACGGACGGACACAGATGGATGGATAGATAAATGGGTGGATGGATGGGTGGATGGATGAACTGATGGATAGACTGTTAAACTGACAAGCAAAGTGAGATAGAAGATCAGTCACACACAAAAGCAATCAAGAGGTTTACATTATTTAGAACGCCACTAACTGCCCGAGGTAATCAATACAGCACTAGGCTACATCCCAGCCGCATTTCTCGCGGCTACCTCCCAGCCACATCCCTCGTGGCTACCACCCAGCCACATTCCTCGCGGCTACCTCCCAGCCACATATTTCGTGGCTACCTCCCAGCCACATCCCTCGCAGCTACCTCCCAGCCACATCCCTCGCGGCTACCACCCAGCCACATATTTCGTGGCTACCTCCCAGCCACATCTCTCGTCGCTACCTCCCAGCCGCATCTCTCATGGATACTGTATAAGTACTATAATAAACAGTATCATCATCATTGTGTGCCATACCGATAAGGGTGATGTTTCACCATCTAGTAAACAGTATAGGAAAACTCAAAAGCGGACACAACTCTACACCAAACAGTAAATAAATATCATATCACTTCAGTTAGCAGCATGCCTTGTACAAGACGTTTCAGTCAGCCCCGGCATTTATTGTCTATTTGTGATTTACTATGCAATTTCGCTTCTGTGGTTTGCCATTGCTTTCTGAACCGCCGGCGTCTTATCTGATTAAATGCCATGGGATAATTAATTGTCTTAAGTGACTTTCCATATCTGCCACAGGCTTATATATCACCAAAATGTTGTCTTTGCATTATAATACAACATTCCTGCTACCATATTAACAACTTTTAAGTCATAACCGTGACACACCCCTACTTCCCATTGTCTGCTTTCCTTTTATGTTTTATCCAAACCTTCTGTTTGTTTGGCACTGACTCAGTTATACCATCGTAATCAACGCAAAGCGGTCTATTTTCAAATCACCCGCGGCTAATTTCGAACTCTCCACTCGGTCTGCGGGGGAGTTATGAAACTGCGCGTATTACTATCCCCAAAGCCACAGCCGTCGATTCAGCGTGATACCCATATTGCAGAGAGTACAGAGACGAAAGTTATATGTCCCTATATGTGTCATCTTTCTATCAGCCAGTAGGACTTCACATTAAAGGTAATCTGCCTTAATCGTTAATAGCTATTTCCCCCAGGGTTCTTTTCCATCTACTCTATCTTTTGACGTGTTTGTCATCTATGCTATCTATTGACGTTACTTTCCCAACTGTAACGCTTTTTTCTTCATGCATACTTTTATCAGTTTCTTCCGTTACAGTTGAGTGTTTTAAACTACCTGTCTAATCTCTGTGTGTATTATGGACGTTTCAACTGTATGACGTCCTCTTAAGTCGTTAATGTACCTTCTATTCCCGACGTGTCGTGACGTGTGTGTTTGTTTTGCTCGCTTCCCAGGAGATTTCTTCACTTGTCAGGGACGGGGTGGTGAAGTAGAAAACGGGCTGGTTTAATACAAGATGACGAAAGAGACGGAAAAAAAGAGGGGAGGGGGAGAAAGGAGGAGGAGGAGGAGGAGGAAGAGAGGAGGAGGAGGAGGAGGAAACAAAAATTAGTAGCAAGACATAATGAAATCATAGGGCACAGACCATTTGGCAGGTTAAATTAATGTTTATGTAGTCGCCAAACGAGGGATTAAACAAAGATTAACGTTTATGAGTCACCAAACGAGGGATGAAAGGAAAAGTTAATGTGTATGTAGTCACGAAACGAGAGATTAAACAAAGTGGTGATGTTTATGTAGTCACAAAAAGAGGGACTAAACAACAGTTAATGTTTATGTAGTCACAAAAAGAGGGACTAAACAAAAGTTAATGTTTATATAGTTACCAAAAGAGGGACTAAACAAAAGTTAATGTTTATGTAGTCACAAAAAGAGGGACTAAACAAAAGTTATGTTTATGTTGTCACAAAAAGAGGGACTAAACAAACATTCCCTGTTCTCTGCAGGACATTGCTATTAACTCTACCTCCAGGTTTACTTTCTAGGCTAAATTTTGCCACTTTTTTGTGAACGTTGAAGTTGAAAACCCCTTATCTTGCCATCAGTGCACCGGAAGCTTTGACGCAAGCGGCCAGTCAGCTGTCAAACGAGGGATTGCTCCTTATCAACTCAGGCCACAAAACAACCACAGGAACCAGCGTGGCATGGAACTCAGTCATTCTTCTCACAATGAGACCGAGAAAACATGCATGGTCTCGTGCCGACCCGGCAGCCACCACCCCACCAGGTGAGAACAGGGTACTCAAGTTGAGTCGCTACTGAGGGGTAGAAACACCACATTGCAGCGAACATCATCATCATTATGTGCTATACCGATAAGCGTGAGCGATCATATTTTCGCAATCTCACACGATCTATTGTCTCGACCATGCCACGTGGCCAATTCCATCCAGATATTTACTCCTCTGTTCTCCCCATGTTCTTTCCCCCTTAATTTTACCAGTTGTCACCAAGTTCTCTAGTTTATGTTTTTTCATAACGTGTCTAAAATTTGTCACTGTCTGCGTCTTATTTCTTTAATTAGCTCACTGTTTTAGTTGCTTCTTGCACTTTCTCTGTGGATTTTCTGTTTGTCCACGATATTCTTTGTATTTTTCTCAGAAACCACATCTCCACTGCCATTAAATGCTTTTCAGCCTGTCTGCTCATTGTCCACGTTTCACATCCGTACAAAAGTACAGGTTCTATGTAGCACTTAAACACTATTTTTCTCGTTGCAAGTGGCATCTTTCTTATTGGTCAGAATGTTTTCCATATTAAAAAAGGCTATATTTGCCAAAGGGATTCTTGTTTTAATCTCTTCTTCATCACATGTTGTGATTGTTCCAGTTACGTTACGTTACGTTGTTTGTCCATCAAGAATGATGATGACCATTCATTTCATTCAGTGGGGTTGAAAGTATGGAGCGATTGTTCCAGTATAGTTGTAAGGCTTTTGATACAGTCAGCAGAGAAGGACTGTGGAAGAATATGGCAAAATATGGCTGTCCACGAAAGTTTGTCCAAATAGTGCGGCTATTTCATGACGGCATGCAGGCAAGAGTACAGGAAAATGGTGAGCTGTCTGAACCCTTTCCTGTCACCAATGGAGTGAAGCAAGGATGTGTCCTGGCACCAACACTGTTCAGCCTCATGTTTTCAGCCATGTTGATGAATGCCTTCGAGAACGACGACATTGGAATAGACATCAACTACCGTATGGATGGAAAGTTATTCAATCTCAGAAGGCTGAAAGCTAAAACCAAAATTGACAGTGGCACCGTCAGAGAGCTCCTGTTTGCTGATGATTGCGCTCTATACGCCAACTCAGAGGCGGACATGCAACATAATGTTTCAGCTTTCTCACATGCCTGTGCCAACTTTGGGCTCAATATGAACTTGGAGAAGACTGTAGTTATGTACCAGCCAGCTCCAGGGAATAATCACACTGTGCCGAATATCAAAGTGAATGATCATAGACTAAGTGTTGTAGACAAATTTACCTATCTTGGCAGCACCGTGTCACAAGCTGCCACAATCGATGACGAAGTGAATGCAAGAATCTCCAAGGCCAGTGCAGCCTTTGGCAGACTGTACAAGAATGTATGGGACAGAACTGGAATAAGCCTGCAAACAAAGCTAAAAGTCTACAGAGCAGTTGTATTACCCACACTGCTATATGCTTGTGAAACCTGGACTGTTTATCAGCGACACGCTAGGAAATTAAACCACTTCCACACAGTCTGCCTAAGGAAGCTACTGAAGATTAAATGGCAAGACAAGATTCCAGACACTGAAGTCCTAGAAAGAGCATCCATACCTAGTATCCACACTCTACTGATGAAGAATCAGATTCGCTGGGCTGGTCACTTGACTCGCATGCCAGATCACAGGCTCCCTAAACGAATTTTTTACAGCGAACTGCGTTGTGGTAAACGCTCCCAAGGTGGCCAGAGGAAACGTTTTAAAGACACTCTGAAAATTTCACTGAATGCTTTTGGAATTCATCATGACACCTGGGAGGCTGCAGCCAGAGACCGAAATTCGTGGCGTGCATCATTGCGCAAAGGTGCAGTTATATGTGAGGCAACCAGGACTGCAAGAGCTGTGAAGAAAAGGCAGGACAGAAAAACCACTGCAGGAAATCCTCCTCCAGAGACGTCAAGCATTCTTTGTCCACATTGTCAAAGAACATTTCGAGCCAAAATAGGCCTTATCAGCCATCTTAGAACCCACGGCTCCACACCTTCAACCTCACTGGATGAAATGAATGGTCATCATCATTCTTGATGGACAAACAACATAAACATAGTTGTAACGATTCTCTTCTTTAAGAATATTACAATTTATCCTTAAATTACATTGTGGTATTTCTTTCTTCTTAGTCATCATCATCATCATCATCATCATCATCATCATCATCATCATCATCATCATCATCATCTTTGTCTTTTTACAATTTAATTTTAACCATAGTTCTTCACTGTCTATAATAACCGTATCTACCAAATGCTGCAGATCCTGTTCATTGTCTACAATCAATACTGATTAGAATTAGCCCAGTGGAAGTACTGGTTTCCACAGGGAGCGTTCGGGAGAGTGGACCCTTAATCTGTGAACGGCGCACGAAAAAGGCAATATAACAGCGACGACGACTACTGACTGGGTCATAGTTAGCCATCGAGACGGAGGTGAAGACTAAGGCCAACAGCCGCAGACAGAAACTGGCCTTCCCTCGGCCAGTTATGGTGCAGTGTTAACTCTAGTGGGTGCTCTGGGTGCCCAATGTTTGCCCTCCGAGGGTGGGATGGTGCCATACGGCGGCACGACCCACCACGAAAAGTATAAATTGGAAAATGGGAATTCCCCACTCGGACACGAAAGTGGACGAATGTGGACGACGTAATTGGACAGCAACGGGAGACGCTGTGATTGTGCTTTCGAACAAGGACGTGTTTCAAAGGATCTGTGTGAGGTGACCTCTGGACGCGATGATATGAGCGTGAGACAGCTATGAGTCAGGAGAGGGATCTGTTGATGATAATATCGCAGTGAAGAAACCGGGCGGAAAAACCTAGAGTGGAATTACAGCTTAAATGGAATCAGTGGATCAGGGCGTCAAGCAGAGCGCAGTAGACTGGACACTCATCGGTGGATTAGTAAAGTAGGTGCCGACCCTGTCTATAGGGGTCAACCTACAGGTCTACGTGAGTTTAATGTTCACATGTCTGCCACGGAATAAACTTCTGGTAGCGCTTTGATATCTTGACTTTTGCCGTTGATTATCATTGTATTCAAGGTAAGGACGCAAGTTAATTCCTCGTCCTTCGTTGCTGTTTTGCATTATTATGAGTTAATACCTCGACGGTTGCCGGTGTAGGCACTTCGAGGCATATGGGGGTTCGTCATATCATCGCGCCTGTTGCTGTCCAATTACGTTGTCCACATTCTCCTTGGATTCCTTTGTTTACGTCCACTTTCGTGTCCGAGTGGGGAATTCCCATTTTCCAATTTATACTTTTCGTGGTGGGTCGTGCCGCCGTATGGCAGATGGCATCTGGGCTGACACACTTAGCGATGTCGATACGGTTAAAGTGGAAATGCATGATAACCGACGTCTCGAGGATGAATACGTACACAGGAGAAAAACACCCGGGAGTTGTGACCGAGACTCCTGAGAGTTTCAAGTAGGTAAAGGTGCTGAGATATTCGGCGAAGTGGGGCCGCTTCTGATGATCAGAACCCTCTTGTCATGCTTGTTTGCACTTGAGGTTTTGCCACTGTTCTTACTATCCAAACAGAGGCAATGACGATCCATTCTTGGCAAGTTTATGTTCAGTAGTTTGCCATTGCTTTCTGAACGACCGAAACTCATACCATTGTATGGAAACCAGCCAATACGGTCTGCTTCCAATTCGCCAGCAGCTGCGTTTCTAACGCGGTATGCGGAATTACGAACTACATTCGTAACCCCTTCACCTACCAAAAGCGTCGCACAAAATACCGTAGCTCAAGCTACTAGTGTAAGGTACTTTACTTACATGACTAGCCTTTCGTTAGTCACAGATGTGGTAATTTCAATAATCCCTCCCCACGACGCCAAACGTCATACGTGGAAGTCAACGACGACGACAGCCTTCACTACTCAAGAAATGCCGCATCAAACGACACAGCAAACGATAATATATATTCTCTTATCTTTCGACTACTCTTTCAGGAAGACTTTTTATCTAGTTCGCACTTTGTTGTATGGTAAGTAATGTTATTTCGACACCGGCCGAAGCTAAAAGCTCAAGGCAAGAAATGAAATAACGTGTCCCTTTAACGGAGCGCCTAGTTCGTTTTTCTCAAAGTGCACAGTAATCAATGAGGGTTGGGTTTTGCCAAATTTCATTTCTGCTGGAATTTGTGCCTGAAGGACACTCTCATGGTACCGGCTCATAAAAAATGGGAAAGTGGCAGACTGAAGTGTTTCCGTATGAAAACGTGTGTAAGAGAATGTGTGTGTGTGTGTGTGTGTGCGTGTGTGTGTGAGCGCGTGCGTGTGTGTGTGTGTGTGTGTGTCGGTGAATGTGGATGTGTATGCAGTTTCTTGTACGTTTATTGTGGTGGGTGTCGGTTCTAGCATGTTTTGTGTATCTGTGAGGGTGCAGGTGCCCGCTGGTCTGTGAACGTGTGTGTTGGTATGTGTACTGGTATGTGTGTGTGTGTGTGTGTGTGTGTGTGTGTGTGTGTGCAGGCATATGTGCTAGCATGCGTGTGAATGTATGACTATGTATGTGTAGGCTGGTGTGAGTGTGTCGTGTAAGCAGGCGTGTGAATGTATGCATCGGAATATGTGCTGTTTGATGTGTATGTGTGTGTGTGTGTGTGTGTGTGTGAGAGAGAGAGAGAGAGAGAGAGAGAGAGAGAGAGAGTGAGAGAGAGAGACAGGGAGAGCAGGTATACGTGCAAGAATGCGTGTGAACGTGTGTCTGTGTAGGCTGGTGTGAGTGTGTGAGCAGGTATATGTGTTGGCTGATGTGTGAATGTATGCATCGACATATGCATTATATGTGTTTGAGTATGAGCAAACATAGGTGTCGGCATGTGTGCGAATGTGCGAAAGTGTATGTGGTAGTTGGTAAGTGCATGTGTGTGTGAGCAGGTGTATGTGCTAGTTGGTATGTGCATGTGTGTGTGTGTGTGTGTGTGTGTGTGTGTGTGTGGGCAGGTATATGTGCGTGTTGGTGTGTGCATTTATGTGTCGGTCTATGTTCTAATTGGTGTGAGTGTGAGCAGGCATATGTGCTAGCATACGCGTGGGTGATGCATAAATGTATGGGCCAGCTGATGTGTGTGAGTGTGCGTACGTGTGTGTGTGTGTGTGTGCGTATGGTAGCTAGTGAATCGATATGTAAACAGGTATATGTGTTAGCTTATGTGTGTGTATGTATGTATGTGTGTAAATAAGTATGTCTATTGACTAGTATATGAATATATAAATAGCTGTATGTGGTAGCTAGTACCACGCTGTGTGTAGTGTATGCGTATATATGTGTATGTACATAGGTGTGTGTGTTGGCTGGCATGTGTGTAGTATATGCTTTGGCATATGTGAGGGAGCCTGTGGTGGCTGGTGTATAAACATGTAAATAGGTATATCTGTTAAATGTCCCATGTGAGGGTGAGTATGTGAGTAGGTATATGTCATCCCTGACGTGTGTGTATGTGCGTTTGTTTGTTTGGGTCGGTATAACTGTTGGGCTAATGTAAGCAGGTACAATTCTCCGCGTTTACTGCCTCTGAACTCAAGTGTAGTCCATATAAGTGCTACTGCGTCTATTGTTCTGGGCTGATTTTTGCGTGTGGATTAGTTTTCCCCATACACCATTGTCCTTCGTCATCAGGCGAACCCCCACTCCGACTTCTCAGGGTTTTTGTAATTTACGTTCCCAAGTCAAGGACGAGCAGTCAATATCTTAGCACAACTGGCCGTTGTAGGTGTTGAACCCCGCTACCTCGGCATCAGGCGGATGTTTAAGAACGAGATTTCTTATTAATTCGGCCATGCTGACGTCTTGCGGTACATGTGTTAGCCTCTCTCTCTCTCTCTCTCTCTCTCTCTCTCTCTCTCTCTCTCTCTCTCTCTCTGTGTGTGTGTTGTGTGTGTGTATGTGTGTGTGTGTGTGTGTGTGTATTAGTAGGCCATAAATACGTATATTGCAGTCACGAGAGATCTGGTTGGTAGGAAACCCCGTAGTGTTGTAGTGATTACCTCCGCGAGTTAGACTCTAAATAAGTAAAACCCCTTGATTGCTTTTTTTCTGATTGATCTGCTATCTCACGTTGCTTTTCAGCTTCAAAGTCTGTCTGTCTGTCTGTCTGCCTGCCTGCCTGCCTGCCTGCCTGCCTGAATGCCTGCCTGCCTGCCTGCCTGCCTACCTGCCTGCCTGAATGCCTGCCTGTCTGTCTGTCTGCTAACAGGAATGTTACGCATATTAGCCCGTTAAACCTCTTGGCCAGTTCAACATATCATAGCCCTCCCGGACCTCCACGTTGGTCAGCGCCGTCACATGTACTTTTCAATGTGCAAGATTGGAAGCCTCGAAGTACCAGAGGCTGGAAGAATACTAACATTTACAGACGATGTTCTAGCATACAGTCATGGGAGGGACGGAAATTCAACAGCCCATGAGCTGCAGGCGACACTAGACAAAGTGATGGATTGGTGCACGGAGATGAATGCTGTCATTAACCCAGAAAAAGGCGTCTGGTTTCCTGTGCCCTCTGGACGAGAGGACTGTTAAATCTGACCTCCCATGTCTCACAATAAATGGTAGAAATGGAAATAGAGAAAGTAGACTGAAGCACACGGGACTCACTTTTGACAGAAGCCTGTCCTTTAAGAATCATGTTGAAATAGTGGTCACAAAGTGTCAGAAAGGGCTCAATAAAACTGAAGGGTGTGGCAGCAAGGAACGTGGAGCAGAAAACGCTATTCACACTTTTTCAGCATCTGATCATTTTAGTGGTAGAGTATGGACTAGGATTGCTCACTGTCTCAAAGAGTCAGCTAGTGAAACTAGAGCACATACAAAATGAAGCCATCGGGGATGATTCTAGGGTGTACAATGGACACCCCAATAGTGTGTATGCGATATATCCTGGCGCTACCGACCATTGTAGACAGACTTAGGTGTTGCAGGCACTGTTATACCTTAAGGTAGCTGTGGACAAGGTACACCTCCTGTATAATTCTCTGGATGCAGTCAAGGGCCACAGGCTGTTTAGAGGCCGATCATGAGTGGGTCAGAGTGCCGAACAGAAATGCAGACTTGTGTAGGGATATAATCACATTGGGCTGTGAGTGTAGGAATGGCCAGCAGGACTACGGAAGTAGAAATTCAGTAATTAATTCATGCCTACTCTCGTCCTAACGGCTCTGTGGTAAAGGGGTTATAACGCAATTCGTAATCGCACATACTGCGTTCGTAACATAGCTGCGGGAGATTTGGTATCAGACCATCCCGTGTTGATATTTTCATGCAATGGCACGAGTGCTGTCGTTCAGAAAGCAATAGCAAACTACTGAACATAAATTTGCCAAGAAATCACAAACAGCCAAAAATGCTGGGGTTGAGTGCGACGTCCTGTAAAGTATATGCAACTAACTTTAAACTTTCGTCCTGGCGATGTGATTATCTATACTGATGGCTCTGTGTTAAGGGGCAAAAAAAAAATGCCTGGGGATTCACAGTAAAAGACAATGGTCAATGGTTAGTGAAGGAGAGCTTGGTGTATATGACACTACAACCCCAAGTCTGAGAATGGAGGTGGGGGAGGTTACTGCAGCTTTCCGCTGGTTGGAGAACAAACTGTATACACATGTTGTGATTGTGATTAATTCACAAAGGATGCTGACAAAGGCGAAGACTGGCATGCTTCATTCAAAATGGTATGCATCGATTCAGAGGTCGCGAACTGTGAGCATTCGCTAGATCTTTTCTCATCGACACTCTGGTGTGGTTGGAAATGTACAGGCAGGCAAATTGGCTGGTGCCGCATCATTGAGGGGTGATTTGATGCATGATAAGGCAGATGTGGTGAGGGCCCCTGGGAGCACGTGAATAATCCAGAAGAACATATAAACTATCATGGTCTAGAGAGACTGCGACAGCAAGGGGTGGTCAGAAGATTTGGTAAATAGTCCTAATTCAGAGGTAAAGCAAGACGGACGTATAATCAGATTGCAATGGGTCCCATCAGTATTGGAACTCTTTGATGGAGATGAGGATTGAGCGCTTATGGGAATGCCCAAAGTGCAATGATGTCGGTTCTTGACCAACTCAACACAACTCAACCTCTTGGTCATCGCTGTAATATACTTCTCCCATGTTTCACTAGATTGCTCGTAGTTGAACTTTATACTTGTCACATGTTGTGTCTGGGAAGTGTTAATTTTGGGGGAGAATGGACCAAGGGAAAGAATCGAAAGAAAAATCATCATCATCATCAAGTGCCACGCCGACAGGTGTAGGCGTTCATGACTCCCCACAGATCTCGGTCTTTGGTTTTCTGGATCAACTTTACCGTTGATAGTCTTCCATGCCACCGTCGCAATCCATCCAACATCATTTCTCTTGGTCTGCCTCTACCTCACTTCCCCTCGATCTTTCCAGTTGTCACGATGTTCTCCAATGACTCTCTTCTCATCACTTGACCAAATAAAAGTTGTTTGCCTCTTTCTTATAGTTTTTTTATAATGTTCTAGTGTCATTAGCCTCTTTCCTCTTTCAAGCAATCATTGTTAGTTACTTTCGCAGTCCAAGGAATTCGCAACATTCGTCTCAGGAACCACATCTCTGTTGCTTCCAATCTCCTCCTAATATGTTCATTTACATTCCAAGATTTACAGCCATACAGCAAACCAGGTTCTATATAGTGTTGCCATTTTAGTTCTTTCTCAAGTCATTTAGTGCGAAAATTTTCCATTTAGCGCTACCGCGCTAATTTGGTGCTTCACAATTTTGTTTTGGTGCTTTTTAGTGCTTTTTTGGGTGGGTAAAAATTACTTTAGAAAATCATTTTGGGGACACTAAAAAGCCGAATTTGAACGGAAGCAAAGGAGTAAAACAGTCTTAGTACATTACCGTGCAATAGTCAAGTAATTTAACTCTCTTTAATACGATTTAGTTGAAGTAAGTGACTGCAATGCGCAGGCAATATGCAATGCATTAAAAGATTGTTTAAACAAGTATGGACTTGAGTTGCAAAGACTAGTTGCACTGGCCACTGACAATGCATCTGTCATGACATGTGTAAACAATGGAGTATATACCAAATTAAAATCCGTAGTTCCTCATCTGGTACTAGTTAGGTGTGTATGTCATTCTCGTCAGCTGGCAGTCTCACAGGCTGCAGCTGCTTGTCTGCCCAGGAACATAGAGTTCATGATTAGAGAAACATATGACTGGTTTTCTCACTCAAGTCTTCGTCAAGTAAAGTACAGGGAGCTTTTTGCTTTATTAAATGATGGACAACATCCGCTGACGGTTGTTCAATTAAGCCAGACACGATGGATGTCCATTCAATCTGCCATTGTCAGAAAATTGCAGCAGTGGGTCGAGCTCAGAACTCATTTTTGATATAGCAAGACTCAACGAGCGCTGTTATACAGCAGACCTTTACATTCTATGTTTAGCGACATGAAAAACTATGTGTATCTCATATTTCTCAAGCATATTCTCGGAGAAGTTCAAAGTGTGAATAAAAAATTCGAAGCAGATATACAGGATCCAACAAAACTACTCAGCGATCTTGTCAAACTTACTGATTCTATCAGTTCAAAGATTGCTATTCCTGGGGGAAAAATAACAGAAAGTGATGCTATTAAAGATTATTTAGATCCTAATCCCAATCTAGGTTATGAGTTTGAGAAAGAAATAGCAGACTACAAGTTTCCCGATGAGAAAGAAATTCGTGGAAGGTGCATCCAATTTTTAATAGAGCTGTTTACACAGCTGTGATTACGTTTGTCCGATAACGTTCGAGTTTTGCAGTCCATGTCATGTCTTAGTGGAAGTGGGTGTCTACAGCCAATGAAGCCCTGTATATTGGATCTTGCTAAAATGTTTGTAGAAGATGCAGCTACTCTCACCCGCATCGATATCCAGTGGAGTAAACTTCATCATATGCAGTAGACACAGACCTCTAACACACTTGGACTATGCCATGTCTTTCCTTATCATTGTCGTAGAATGCCGCCTTAACATCCCAGAATATTTTTCTCGGTCTCCAAATGTGAGAGGCCAAATTGAGAAAGAATGAATTAATCACGCTACTCCACGGCTATCTAGTCGTGAGGTAAGATTATTCACAAAAAGCCTCTAGCCATGACGTAAGCTTGCAGATGGCAAGTAAAATGGGATACTTGAGATGGACACAACTAGATAATTTGAATTAGTCTACACCTTGGAAAACTGCTGACCCAGACGGGCTATGACACCACACAGACACATTGGCACCTTCTCGTCCAGGTAGACCCTGGCTGAATCAACAATGAACTGGGCCATTGGTTGAATAAAGGCAATTAACGCCAGATGGAGATAATAGCCCCAGGGCTATAAACAAGCCCCATCCACTCTGACTGGCAGACTCAGGTAGGTGTGAAATCACTGATAAGACTGTGAAACTGATCTGGGGCTGGCAACGCAAAACCATCCAGGTGTGACACTATGGTGAGGGTTAGTGGTTAAAAGAATTTTTATGACTGGACAGACTTGGAGTTAATTGCAATTAACGTCAGGAGGAGATAAGAAGAATTTATGACGGGAATGCCAAAGAGATAATAGTGTCTCAGACACTGTCTGCTGGACTCAGCTTAAATAAGGGTCCCTAGCTCTGGTCATGTTAGAAACGAAAAAATCTCTGAACAGGTAGGAACTATCTCAATGTTCTGTAGTCATATGCAGGATTATTATGTTAGATTTCACTACAAAAGTTATTTCTTAGTTACTTATTTTCAGTCTATATCTGATCTAGGTTATTTCAAGAACTATCTTTGGAGTAGGTTACTTGAGTGTTCTTTCTAAGTTCTGTGTTCAATATCATTGTGCTTTAAGTGTTACTCTTCTGAGAAGTAGAAACTTATGGAAGAAGGTCTTGTCTAGATATACTTGAGGTGTCGTAGCAGATGCTTGCCATTTCTTTCTAAACTAGACTAGTTTCCTTTTTGGTGTGTGCATTTGTTTTCCAGAATATAGTCAACTGACTATTTATTTAATTCTTACAACAGCAGTAACTAAGTGGTGATTCAACCGGGCAGCTCAGCAAATATAGCTGGTCTGTGTGGTCACTTCAATTAGACTTGTTGTATATCTCATTTTGTAGCTATACCATATTAGTACTCATTAATAATGCCTGATGCTATTATGTTGAGTATCATTAGATGTCCATCTTGAAGTAATATAATGTTTACGGATAGGTTGGATGTATGTATGTGTAATTTCATAAACTAACTAGTGCATTATGCTATGATGTTAAAGTATCATAATATGTCTAGTTTAATCAATATGTTTATGTGTATTGGATGTTTGATATATTGAGTTGTCATATGCAAACCTACCAATATGAAGTGTTATGCTATTGTCTGCGCATTGGCACATTGGCCAATGATTGTGTTGGAAGCAGAGGTGTAATGGTACAGACATTACCCACAATTGGTACAGGGTATATGGTGCTAAACTTTCTCAGTGTATTGTGGGCGTGCGTCCACGGTAATGCATGGAAACCTGGCACAGCTACTGGTCACGGCTTGCAAGCCCGGATGATCAGGCATTGTTATAATACCCTTACCGATCCTGTGAGCTGCTAAACTAACTTTGGACGGAGCGGCTGTACGACACAGAATTTCTGTATTAGCGACATGGACATGGGGCGACAGAAATGTAATCATTACAGGCGTGTGAGACAATTGAAAAGCCCGTCCCAGGCTAAAGACAGTAGGGAGAAGGAGGATGGTGAACACAGTAGAGCTGGAAGATAAACTTGGCCAGACTGGTCATTGTATATGTTTGTGTTATGATATGTTTTAATTAGGATTGCGCTGATGTAGAACTGATATAACACATTCTTGACTTTCTTTCAAGCTCTCACAAGGAGCACCTATGTTGTAGATCTCAAGGACGAGTTATGACTAGGTAGAGCCAGGACTGGCAGACGTCAGAATACCGGCAAGCTGTTCTTTGTTGAGTCTACTGGAGAGTGGGGATCTGGACCACAGTTCCAGATAGACGAAGTAACAAGTAAAGTTACGTAATGTTTGTCATCAATAACAATATGTTATATGATTTCATCATCATCCTCGTACAAACCATCATATGTCTATTTTTATGATTAGTAAATAAATGTTGTAGTATTGTAACTCATAGTTCTCTCGTTATATTTTAATTCCAATTGTGCATACGTGTTGTTGTGTACATTGGTGGGGGTTCACTTACACACCAAGGAAAGGAGCAGTCAGGGAGAAAACCTGTACTGAGATAGTCATCTATAATCACATATTTAGACTTAAAACATCTATCTTAGCTAACCTTCTCTTCCCTTTTCCTTGGCGAATATTCAGCACAGTTCATTTCAATTTTGTAACGAGCCACTTGGAGCTGTACGTTGGATATTCAGGGCTTAATCTGTAGTTCAGCCATATAGATTTTGTCCCTAGTCAGTTTCTGACTATTGGGGGTTGCTCGCCAGTGAATAATACTTTCATCTAGCCGGTGGGGCACCCCGACTTCTGACAATCATTGGGATTATAGAATGACATTTGACTCAGTCTTAACACTCACCTTTGAACAGTGTGACGAATAATCAGACGACTGCAAAGAAGGAACCAGACTCGTACTTTATTTTCGTAACGAGTGGAACAAATAACAGAGGATGATTAACATGTGTTATTAAACTGCTCCCGAGATGTGGGCGCGGCGTTTAAATATTTAACATTTCACGAAACTCCCTGCCTTCTTCCAAATGTTCTCCTTGAGGCGTAGACCTGTCATTTCGCTGTCCTGAGTTGTATCACGTCTAGGTTTCGGATTCTGCCTTAATTATCCATTTGCCAATCGATCCCTCCTCCTGAAAAATCTATTCGCTGACGCTCGGAATAAGTCGCATACGGATCTCTGGAAGACACGTCCTCTTTTCTGAATCACACACAGAGAAAGTCCTTTGTTGTTCTGTGACGTTGTTTACGTTACTAATGGTATCTTCCTTTCCTATTTGTCCATTTTCCGTGCATAACTGGAAAAACCCCATTCATGACTTTGGTGGAGTGTACCATCATATGGCATAATGCCCCCTCCTAGATAAAAAAAATGTTTTTTTTTCTATGGATATATGTATTACTTTGCAAACATATGCATTAACCTATAACAACGAAACCTGGAAAGTTCCTAGTCTCCCCCTTTATCTACTCTCAAAAAAAAAAAATAATAATGTCATATGATGGGCACGCCCACCTGGCTAATACCCCATTAGACGTCGTGTGGCTGATCATGGGAGATCATACCAACTAATAACCATATTAGTCCCTACCTTGTCTTAATAGACAAGTGTGTCCTCACTCTAGGTCATACCATGAGTTTTGGACGAGAGTAATAATGGGTTTCCCAGTATTCCATTTTTGGTCGTTGTTGTTGTTCCTCCATATATTCCATGTATATTTATATGTTGGTAGGGTAGACGTAACTATCCATGTCTTGCGAAGTTTATGGTGCCATTTGATATGTTAGACTGTCCAATACTTGTGTGTATATCTTTAGACCATCAGCCGATTCCGTATATATTCATAGATCTTAATGGATCGATTGGCAACCCAGTTCGCTTTCATAGAATTAGTTCAGCTGAAACCTTGCTTACCCAACTATTTACCTAATCACCAAATCACAAAATAATTACTTCAATGTTTCTTAATTACAAGTGAAATACTAATTATCAATATACACATTCGAAATTAATTACTTATTTATGTAACACATTAATATAACAAAATTGAATCAATTAATTTACTAATTCAAATGGAGAAAATCCTGTACTGGATTGTGGTACCTCTCGGTATGAAAATAGTACAGCTGGTAGTAAAATATCCCAATCTTTTGGTCTATCCGCTGCTACATTTGCTAGAGTTCGCTTAAGGACTCCATTATAATTTTCGTTGACCCCATTTGTCATTAAGTGCCAAGGAGAACTAAATACTTGTGGAATACCAATTATTTTCATTGCTTCTTGAGTAGCTGTTGATATGAATTGACTACCTCTATTAGATAGTATGCAACTTGGGAATCCAATTCTACTAAAAATTGATAACAATGAATCTAATATGGATCTACTCGTGATGTGTTTGAGAGGAATAGCCTCTGGCCAACGAGTACACAGATCAATCATGGTTAAAATAAACCTATTACCTCGATCAGTAGTAGTGTTCAATGGACCCACAATATCTATAGCAATTTTCTGAAATGGTCGTGATGCCAAATCGGTTTTCTGAACGTGTGCTTTCGGATGTTTGCCTTTTTGTGTGGTCATTTGACATAATGTACATGAGCTTACATGTGTTGTAATGTCTTTGGTAAACCCAGGCCAATAAAATTGTGTTAGTAATCTGCTGGTGGTTTTTGCGATACCCATATGACCTGCAAATGGTGAATCATGAGCGAGTTTCAGTGCTTCTACCCGATATTTTGTTGGGAGTACTGTTTGTATGTAGTGTGTTGTACCCCTATTGTACCGTCTTGACAAAATATTATTGTCTAAAAAAATTTCCAATTTCCACGTTTAGCTTGTTTAGACGGTTCGTGTACGTTTTTAAAACATGTTTGTAATGTTGGATCTTGTTTTTGTTCACCCGGTAAGTCTGTTGTCAGTCTGATATTGTCTTGTATATTGTCAATGTCTGTCTGAGAAGGTTGATCACTGTTCTTTCGATCTTGAGCTCTTGTAACTGCATTCGTTCGCGCGTGTTCAATCTCCCATTGCATTGCCTCTTCATGAGTGAACTGATTTGCATTGGGTATATTCCCAATTAGTAGACCAGCACAAGGGTTAGGTAATACTGCTGCATTTATTGTGCCTTCAAAGTATGGTGATTGTATTGTAATTGTGGCAATTTTATATCTTTCGATTGTTCCTCCAAAAGTTCTGCAGTCAACTGTTTCACCTGTATAGTCTTCTGTTTTTATCAGTCTTTTATCAACTCCAACAATTGAAGCTCCTGAATCACGGATACAGGTAGTAGGTTCACCATTCACCCATGCCTGGTGAACTTTTATTTTGCCATTTTGAATATTAGCGGCATTGGCTTCATGGATTGTCTCGACTGATTCGTCAATAGGACTGTCTGTTAAAGTCTTGTCAGTCTTGTCATCATACTGTTGTATGATAGCTGCGTGTGTCTCTTCTAGGTCATCCGAGTCACTACTCGAAAATACGTATGCGGTACTCGCTTCCTTCCAAGAATTCTTCATTGGACAAGACCTGCTAGTGTGTCCGTACGCCCGATACGAGAAACATTTAATGCTTCTTGTGAATGAGTCATACTTACTTCATTTCCTCGCTGTGATGTCACGAAGATAATCTGTATACTCAGGGTGTCGATCGCACATTTCCAAATGTCCATGAGATAATTTGCAGTATTGACATCTGGATAGGTGTCCTTTTCTTGGTCTGTCTCCTTCTCTGTTAGAGTACTGGTATGGGCTATTTCTATATTTATTACTGCTAAATTTTCTGAACTTGCCATTGCCTTTTTGGAATCTAGCACTTGCTCCTATTATCAATTCTGGCTGTGTACAATTTGCGAATATGTCTCGATGTGCATTGAAATATGATTCTCCCCTCGTTTCCATTTCCTTAAGATCTTTGCATTTATTCTCCACTAGAAATACAGACATGGCCTCTGGTACTGCAGATAGTAGTCTATCTCTAATTATTAAGTCTCGAATTTTATTATAATCAGACCCAATATCAGCGGCTTTAGTCCATTTATCAAAAGATGAGGTTAACTCAGAAACAAAGTCAAGGAAAGTTTGGTTAGATTTGGGAGTGAGTGTTCTAAACTGTGTACGTAAGCCCGACTCATCTAGACTGAAGTGTGCCAACACACGATCTCTCATGTATTTGTAGTTAGTACGTAAGTCCTCAGGTATTAACTCAATTACCTTTAAAGGCTCCAATGCGAGATGCCTGTGGAATAGAATTAGTATGTCTTGTTCCGGTACCTTGTAATGCTTTACGAGTACTTCAAAGTTGGTAATCCAAGAACTGACCGAATCGCCTTGTTGAAAGTTGCGAAAAAGCCCTTGGTACTTCTTCACTGGATCATTCTGTTTTGCACGACTTTTCTCTCGTTCAATCTCAGCTTCATGTTCCATCTCCAAAGTCTTGACTTTCAAATTACCCTCCACTTCTTTGTCCTTCCAGAGTGTTTCTGTTGCCAGCTTTTCCCTATCAAAAGCGAGTTGTTTCTCCCTGATTTCTGCCTCTGCGGCCAATTGCTTCTCTTTCAATTGCATTTCCATAATTAGCTTTTCCTTTTCAGCAGCCATTTCTTTTTCTTTAGCTGCCATCTTTTCGCGTTCCAAATCTATCTCTTTTTCTCTAGCTGCTATCTCGTTTTGCTTGATCGCCATCTCTCGTTCTTTTAGTTCTTTTTCCTCTCGTTTTGCTTCCTTTTCAGCCGCTAGCTTTTCCAATCGTTCCTCTTTCTCACGTGCGGCTTGAAGACGTTTCTCTTCTTTTTGCTGTAATTGATAGTCGCTGAACTCTTGTTTCGCCCACGCTCTTAAGTTCTGCTCCAGTCAATCCCGTCTTCTCACCCATTACCATGTAATCCTGCAGTGTAGACATCTTGACCTACCTGTATAATACACTAGCTGTAATAAAATATCGAAGTGGAAAAAGAAGACAAGAATATCGACAAAGTTGTAATAATGTTTTTCTAGGAACAGAGTCGATAGTATATCTCGTGGTATCAACTTCGACCACAATATCAACTTAATTCAGACAAATAATGTAAAGTTGACGATCACTCAAGAATATATCACTCAAAATATACGACAATTATACCTAACGTGACATATGTACACCACAAAAATAATACCCTGAACCACGCGGTTCGTGGCCGACTTCAGAGAAGTGCTTAGTCGGCTGTGGTATGATCGATGAGCTTTGAATAACTGGGGCCGACGCTGACCAACCACGTAATTCCTATGTATGGCGGTGAACAGCGTAATTTAAAAAAAAACTCCATGGTTCGATATATTTCTTTGAAAATGGCTATCTTTACTTCATGTGTAAACGCTGGTAATAAACTTGAAGTGGCGTGAGGGAACTCTATTCGGTGAGTATCCGTGTCTTGAAAAGATTATGTTGAGGGAGGCAAGGGTGTGACAAAGACAGCCGGATGTGTGCAGTCCATCTCCAGATTTTCCTCAACAAACATGTCCTACGTGAAGATAATATTTCCTATGTCCGTATAATAATGACGCAGTAAATGGTGTTAATGTTCTCTGTTAGCACTCCCGGACAATAATGCTGCCATTCCTAACTGTTGCACTGAACTAAGCAATTAGTATGTCAATTAACTGTCTGTGCTGGCATGTATGATCAGGTAATGTTAGTGCAATGTAATGTGCAGTGTTGAAGTATAAAATCATCCAACACGTAATCAAAATGTTCAGTCTTGTGACGTATATCGTGTTTAAACTACGTATTTATCCAGTAGTTGAAGCTGTTTTAATAATGGTTGTACCTGTCTGTTTCATCTTCCTTGTATTGTAGATATAATTTACAGTACAGTGTCCCGATGACGGCCTACTTTCATTGTAAATATGTAAAGTCTATCGAGTGTGTACTTCATGTATTCGTTTCAGACTGTATATTCTAAATAAGTTCTTTAATTTAATGTTGTTTTCTTACTATCTTCAGTTAATCTTTAATTTCTAATGTGTGATAATGTTCTGTCTTTTGTATTTCACGAATGATATTGTAACGTTGGACATTTTCTACTGTGTGTTCATTATGTGCACCAGTTTTCGTTTCGCATTTCGATTTCTGATGTGCAGATGTACAATAACTGGTTATGTTAACGATCTAACGATCAGCATCATGATTGTTCGTTATAAATACTTTCTAACACACAATTTATATATAATTTCCTACCGTCTTTCTCCTTTACTTCTACAACTTGATCTTATGAATGCATTGTTTACACTTTTGTATGACGGCCGACATTTTTAACTTTTCCTATTGACGTTCTTCCTATGCGACTTCGTGCGCTTCACTGTATTCCGGCGCGCAATTCATTTTCCATTAGTGCGCATTTCTTGTTCACTAACACCTTTGGCGGGAAAATCTTGTTGACAATTGGATTCTAAAAAAACCGGCGAGCTTCCCATCTTCATGCCATGTCTTTCCTTATCATTGGGATTATAGAATGACATTTGACTCAGTCTTAACACTCACCTTTGAACAGTGTGACGAATAATCAGACGACTGCAAAGAAGGAACCAGACTCATACTTTATTTTCGTAACGAGTGGAACAAATAACAGAGGATGATTAACATGTGTTATTAAACTGCTCCCGAGATGTCGGCGCGGCGTTTAAATATTTAACATTTCACGAAACTCCCTGCCTTCTTCCAAATGTTCTCCTTGAGGCGTAGACCTGTCCTGAGTTGTATCACGTCTAGGTTTAGGATTCTGCCTTAATTATCCATTTGCCAATCGATCCCTCCTCCTGAAAATTCTATTCGCTGACGCTCGGAATAAGTCGCATACGGATCTCTGGAAGACACGTCCTCTTTTCTGAATCACACACAGAGAAAGTCCTTTGTTGTTCTGTGACGTTGTTTACGTTACTAATGGTATCTTCCTTTCCTATTTGTCCATTTTCCGTGCATAACTGGAAACACCCCATTCATGACTTTGGTGGAGTGTACCATCATATGGCAGACCGTGGGCAGAAATAGCCCCATACAGGGATGCCACCGGTGAAAATCCTTTCCTAGATCTTACAGATATAGCTTTAACTGTGCTCATTTTACCTCATTCTAATGCGGACGTGGCGCGTATTTTCAGTCAGGTGGGAATTATAAAATCAAAATTGCGGAATAGACTGAGCATAAAGAGTTTGACAGCTGTTTTGACTATTAGATTTGGAATGAAAAGATATGGCAAATGCTGTCATGATTAAAAACTACCTAAGGATATTCTACGAAAAATTGGATCACAGGAATCATACACGTTTCTTTCAATCATCATCATCATCATTGCAAGAACAAACACAGCAGGAAATAGCTACAGAAACTGAAGAGGAGTTGTCTGACTGGGATTTGGCAGATCTGGAATAAATTTCATTAATATATTCAGTGATAATAATAAATTATAATATGCTACTTTATAACATTTTAAATGAATACCGCCAATGCTTGTTTTAGTGATTTCCCAAAAAATAGTATTGCAATTTGGTGCTTTTTTGGGCTCGAAAGTAGTTTTGATTGGGATTTGGCGGATCTAGAATAAACTTCACTGTAATATGAAGTGATAATAATAAATGATACTGTGCTACCTTGTTACATTTGTAATAAAAACAGTTGGATGCTTTTTTTGGTGCTTTCCAAAAAAATTTGGTGCTTTTTGGGGTCGATTTTGGTGCTTTTTCATCAAAGCGAGATGGCAACACTGCTTCTATATAGCACCTTAGCACTCGCTTTCTTACATTAAATGATATTTACTTACTGCATAAAATATGCTTCATTTACTGAAATGCAGCCTTTGCTTGCCCTATTCTGCTCTTAATCTCTGTTGTGCATCTTCCATCTGATGTTATAAATGTCCGTAGATATTTAAAACTATCCACTTGGTGAAGAATTTTCCCTTCTATCTCTATTTCACATTTGGGTGTTACCTGTTTCTTTGATATCACCATTGTTACTGTTGTCTTGATATTCAAGGCGAGTCCTTTCTTTGCACTTTCTGTTACTACAATGTCCAACAGTTGTTGTAGATCTTGTGCATTATCCGCCATCAATGGTGTGTCATCTGCACAGCGTATATTATTTATATTATAACCTCCGAATATTATTCCTGGCTTGTCTTTAATCTCTCTCATTACAAATATTAGTTCCAGCAGTGGCTAGACACTGGGTTTCCAGCCTGATGGATGATGCAGTCACTATCACGCCGGTGACTTTTACTTCCTGGAACATATCCTGATGCTCAATTTAAGCTGGGCTCACCTGGGAGCTAGACAGGCAGACAGACAGCCTATTATACCAAGAGAAAGAATCGACAGAAAGAGAAGTACGTCATAATGTTTGTTTGCTCTATAGTACAGTGGCGAGCTGCAGTTTTGGCTAGAGGTTCGCTTACCGGCAGGATGCTCATGGGTTCGAATCCGCATTGGATCGGATGTTTACCTGGGTTCTATAGTGTACCCAGCTTAAAATGGGTATTCTGTATTCTGCACAGAATGTATTCGCTTTATGAGATGACAGCTCTACTTGCGCAATTGTCTGTCATAGAATTGTAAACGTCGATGAGAGCGATGAAGCTTTATTTTCCTGTCTCCTAATTCATGCGCGGGTTTATAACTTTGTTGAAGAAAATGTTGCTGGCTTGATCCTGACCACATCAGCCACCCAGTTCCGACTGGTCTGTACAAATGTGGGTCACGAACCGTATGACAAACGCGCTTTATGGTGTGTAAAAAGAACGTTTACATGTGTTTCTTAAACTGGCTTCAAAGTGGACCAAGGGAAATAATCGAAGAAAAGATAAGCACGTATTAATTCTGGGTGCCCTGTAATAAAGCGGAGAGCTGCATTAGGGCAGAGGTTAGATGTTCGACTGCCAACTAGGTGGTTACGGGTTTAAATCCACAGGTAGACCCAGCCGTCAATCGGTAGTAGGAAATGTTATGAGAAGCAACGGTTGATCACATCACCCAATGTATGCTGATTAGTCTATACATACATGGGTATAGCACCATATGCTTATCGCGGTTGAGGCGTGTAAGAGTCACTTGCTTAGCAACCCGGTAGTTATGTGCTCGAATCAGCATCAAAAGGTGGTTTGTTTTTTTTTAAATTTTAAATTGACCTTGTCTTTCGGGCTGACCCGGCCTAAGATTAACACCGAGGAGTTTCTTGAAAGTAACTTTACCGGCCTGGGACACCAAGGAATTTCCAGCAGACTGGAGAGAAGGAATTATGTTATTGTCAGTTCTTGTAAGCCGATTGAAGAAATAGTCGCTGGATACTCAAGAAAACAGCCAAGAAGTGGCTCGTGGGGAAAAAAAAGAAGTTAGAGGTAACTGCTCTTGGTACCCCAAGGAGTGAAAAATAGGGAATTAAATATGTAGAATACATTTTTGTAGAATATGTAGAATCACTACATAGGGCAAGTTATCTCTCTGACAGTGAATACATAAACACACACGTAATGTTTGGTCTCATAGAAGTAGGGGTAAGAATTAGAGACTAGAAGACGCACCAGACAGCATAGAAATTGAAAGCTATAATTACTAATAGAGATATAAACCTGTTATTTCCAAATGACGACGGTATCTCGCTGGGGTGTCTAGTTGGTCATCCGTCTAAGGTGAAGTACACTTGTTCCTGCAACGTGGCGCTTATTTACTAACTGTCTTGTAAACTTCAAAGGGTTCCCCAAATGATAATTATCTCTCTGACTTATTTCCCTCTTGCAGTTATTTTCGACTCACAAACTGTAATGTAAAAGAGTTTATGAGCATGCAAGCTCATTTACATACAGTTAGAAATATTATGAGAGAACTATGAGTTAAACTTACTACAACTGTATTTATTAGCTTGTCAGATCCGTCAACAGAATGGATGCTGCGAATAAATCAAATGAGTTGTTGTACTGTTAATATATCGATGATTGCTCTGGTTGATATTTTGATATGCTGATGATATGCTGCCAGAGAGCTGCTAGGGGTTGCACATCAGCCCTCTGACCTTTTTTTATTGTTGGATCAGTGGTGACATTTGGGAATGTCTCTTTTCTTGGTTTCTGAAGATAACTTCACTGGCCCTGGACGACAATATAATTTTGACGCGCCACCACTGTACAATTTCAGTGGCGATTCGTTTATATCTCTAGAGATGCTTAATCTTGATCTTGTAGACATTCCTCCTTATACTTCTGGTGGCCGTTGAGCCTTTCCAGCTTGTACTGTCTATAATCGTTAGCTACTTAGACCGAACTCAACGTAGCTTGCATAGCACAACACTGGTATAGTTTTCACATTCTATTTTACTAATACTATATACTCGACACTGTCAACAGCACAATCATTTGTTCCACAAAAGATTCACGAATATACACAACAGTGCCTAAACATTAACTATTCTAAAAGAGCGGCATTGTGTTTGCCATACTCTATTAACTCAGAACTAGGTCCGACACTGACCATAGCCCCAGTCCAACTGTCTTAAGGTGACATTTTGCCCTCACGCAAAACGTCCTGCATACTTTTCATGCTTTTGTGACCAATGCCGTGGTAGGTCACTTCGCACGGTCTCTTCATGCAGACCGCGCTTGTTACAAAGTCATGCCATGTTCCAGGCCTGTACAGACTGGACCATGACACTCGCGATGAGGGAATGAAACACGATCATTTGGCTTGTACACAATATTACACAATTAAGAAAAGCAAGAGTACACATAATCTTTTTTTATCAATTAGATAAAGCAACCCTCATCTGTGACTGCTTAACTTGAGGCGGTTGGAACGTCAAGCTTGCAGGTCTCTAACTATCGATGTGCTATTGCACGAGGATCAGCCCCTCCGTTAGCTGAGTGGAGTGTGACTGAGGACTGTCTCATCTCATCATCTCATCTTGTTGCTCTTGTACCTTGCGGTGTGGAGGTGATGAAAATGAGTCAGCAGGCAGAGAATGTCCCTTAGTTTAGTTTAGTTTAGTTTAGTTTAGTTTAGTTTAGTCGATGGATCAACATCACGGCACACGGGTGCAACCCATAAGTGCTCCGTTCTCCTCCTAACTCAAATCTGAGTCTGGAGAAACTCAGCTAAGTGCACGAACTCCGTAGCACCAGCGAGGATCCTGAAAATACTTTGGGTGGATTTTTAACTCGAAATGGTACCCGGGCAGCGCCATTAGGCTATGGTTTTTCGATTTCCAACTGCCAAGGGATATTTTGCCGGTCTCTCTCGCCGAGGGGTTACAACACTTTCTCCGTAATCCCGTGTATCACGCAGAGTCTCGTAGCGGGCGAGAACTGGGAGCGGTTCTACCCCCGTTGGTGACTTGCGGGATAACTGAGCCGCAACTGAGTATATAATGCAGTGTCTGTAATCTAAGTTCACCTCATGTATTCTCATTCCTCTCTCTTTCTCTTTGTCTCTATATCTCACTGTCGGTCTGAAGGGCTTTAGTCCTTCAATTCTCTAGTCTTGTCATGATGAATTAATTTTTCCTGAATGCTATGTCTATCATCCATAGATTATTCTCCCATCCTATACAAACATATATTATTCTCCCTTCCTATAAATATTTTGCATATCCTTTACAGGACATCGCTGTCAACATCAGCATCTTTCAGCTGTATGTTGATTTCTTGGCAAAATTACGCTCAGTAGTTTACCATTGCTTTCTGAGCGGCCGGCTCAGTTATCCCGCAAGTCACCAGCGGGGGTCGAACCACTCCCAGCTCTCGCCCGCTCCGAGACTCTGCGTGATAAACGGGATTACGGAGAAAGTGTTGTAACCCCTCGGCCAGAGAGACCGGCCTCCCTTACTATACAAACATAAATTATTCTCCCTTCTTATTCAAACATACATTATTCTCCCTTCCTATACAAACATACATTATTCTTTCTTCCTATATGTGTGTGTGTGTGTGTGTGTGTGTGTGTGTGTGTGTAAAAACAAAGACACAGAGAGAGAGAGAGAGAGAGAGAGAGAGAGAGAGAGAGAGAGAGAGAGAGAGAGAGAGAGAGAGAGAGAGAGAGAGAGAGAGAGAGAGAGAGAGAGAGAGAGAGAGAGAGAGAGAGATGAACACATGTATGTCACATGCTATTCCACATTTGTTTGTGTAACCTCAGCTTTCATATTATAATTGTTAATGCCACTTGAATTAACAGGCACAATATGGAAACTTGTGTACTGCTTACTTCATCATGTTTATATAAAATGTAGGTATTATTATCTTATTGAATTGCATTAATGCTTTTTACTTTACACAATGTATAAGGGGCGTTCATTTGAAATCCGTTCGTGCCGCACCGCGCGTAATTGCTTACGTTGAACATGATCATGTCATAGTCATGTGATAAGTACTGACCAATGAATAAAAGAGCAAGTGCTTATCGTCCCATGATGCATAGGTTCTGTTTCAGACCATTGAAAAAAATGGCCGCGGTGATCCAAAATCCACCCAAAGCAGCTCAAAGAGTGGTGATTCACTTTCTTTTATTTAAAGGATGTCGACCAATGGACATTCATCGAAGAATGCAGGCAGCGTACGGTAACAAATGTGTGTCGAAGACAACAGTGTTAGACTGGGCACGAATGTTTCGGAAAGGACGTCAGTTCACGACAGATCTTCGACGGCCGGGTCAAGCGCATATTGTTGCAACAGAAAAAATACAATACAGATGAACCCTTGTCGAAGCATACGTTCGCTAGCGAAAGAATTTAATGTGTCAATTGGGACAATTCAAAAGGTCATTAGTAAGAAACTACAATATCGGAAGATGTGTTCACAGTGGGTACTACGAATGTTGACGGACCACCAAAAAGAGGAACGCTTGGTATGGTGTTTGAACCACTTGCTGCGTTACAGAATAGAGGGTGATGCATTTCTCTTCCGCATAGTGGCAGGCGATGAATCATGGTGTCACCACTTTGAGCCGAGCAGCAAAAGAGAGAGCATGCAATGGAAGCATG